>CM040244.1:282957674-283001429 GCA_022545495.1 Chrysanthemum lavandulifolium
GGCGAATCATATAAGCGGCCTAATCAAGGTATCACATTGTCAACGAAATATCATTTAAACTAGGGAGTGTTTGTTTCGGCTTATATAGCCGGCTTATGGCTTATTTCATTTTGGGCTTATGTTTCATAAGCGCACTTTTTTGTAGCTTATTTTGCAAGTTTTCGGCTTATATAAGCTTATTATGACATATAATAAATGGGTAAAAGCTATAAAATAACAACGTACTTTTCAAATTTTACCGACTTGAAAAACTTACTTTCTTATTACCTTAGTTCACCAACGAACTTTTAAAATTTGTTCCGACTTCACCCATATGACCCGCTTATATTAAAATAATATTATATTACCCTTGTATTCTTTAAAATTTGTTCGATTATCATGAACTTTCAAAATTTGTTCGACTTCACCCATATGTCGAGGTTAATATAGTCATTTCGGTTATTATTTTAATATTAATGGGTCATATGGGTGAAGTCGAAACAAATTTCGAAAGTCGTTATGGCTAATAATAAAAAAGTAAGTGTTTCAGTTAAGAATTTTGAAAGACGTTGTTATTTTATGGCTTTTACTATAATAAATATATGGCCAAAAGTTTCAAAATAAGCCACAAAAATTGAGCTTATGAAACACAAGTCCAAAACAAAATAAGCCATAAGCGGGTATATAAGCGAAACAAACACCCCTTAAACTAGTAATTATGGTCAAGAATATAAAAAGGTGGCATTTTAACTTAAAACATGTTGACACCTCATAAAAAGTAATCTTTTATGACAAATATTTGATTATAAAAAAGGGGTCACCACCAAATTCAAGATTTATAAATCTTGAGTAGTTTCTTAGCAAAATTATATATAAAAAAAATAAAAAAAAAAAAAAAGAATGTACTAACATTTAAAGATAATCAAGATGGTAAAATAACTTACTCGATTAAAAGTTGAAAATGGAATGTTTAATAATGGTGAGAAGCAAGTAAACTCGTTCACTCCAAATAGTAATACTTACAACTGAAAGTATGATAAACCAATAAGTTATCCGGCCGCGTAATGGAACGATAAATAAGTACCTTCCTAAAATATGGTCACATATATTCTTATATTTATCATACTGAATCCTTTGATATAACTGTTGAGATGTTTCTAACTCAATGGTCGTAGGTTGAAGGGCTTGTAGCAATGTATCACTATGGTACCCGTGAGATGTTTCCAACTCAATGGTTGTAGAGTATCGCATGAGATAATTGTACTAGCTAGTAATATTATAAGAGTATATAACATAATTTAAATGTTCAGTCAAGCATCTACTTGTCAAATAACTTTATCGATGAAGTTCCCATGTATAAGTAATATGCATTTTTTGTTTTTTAGTGACCATCAAATTATACATACTTTCGTATTCGAACTAATCCAATACGCACGGTTTAAAACGTGCCAAATATGGTTATCATTAAAACAATGTACGAATACTAATAACTATTCACATTACAACCAAGAAGAAGGGTACATGGAAGTCAAAAATAAAGATTTTGTAAACCAACTCTTTAGCATGCTAGTTTTGATATCTTTGAAATTTGCTTCACAACAACAAAGTGCGGTATTCAATAGCATAAGTGTGAATTTTGCTAAAACTGAAACACATCCTTGAAATGTGTCAAAAGTAACAATGGTTACTCCATGTACACTTTGGTAGGATTCATGTAACCCGGCCCATTGGATGTCCTATGGTATTCGAGTTATAGATCTCTAATAAAAATTTAGCAATTAGCTAGAACTGATTTTAATTGTCAATGTTATGATTTGTTAATTGCTCTTTGAAGTTTGAACTACACATTTTAAATGTGCAAAGTTCACCTTGTCATGATATTTGTTAATGTACAGAAGGTGTCATTTTTATCTTCTTATTGGGCATAGCACTAAAGTTGTATGAAAAGATAAAAAGAAAAAACTCAATTAAGCGAAACAACAAGCTGAAAAAAGTTAGGTACTTTGCTATTGTTCAATTTCAATCTTCGATCCCACATTGGTTAAAGAAATGAAGCATTGCTAGTTAATATAGCACATCATAATGGTTTATGTAAGTTTTGAGGTAATGTAATGTTTCTGTGTTATACTGAATAGTTGCTAAACTAATAAACTTAGCGACTATGATTTATTACACGGATACTTATATGAACTTTAACTTTTTTTTCTGCATTACCACTAATACATTCTTTCAACTTTTCTTGTCTTTACTTGTAACTTTAATAAGTATTTGTGATTTTCTTTGAGATGATATACAATATATGTTTTATTTTAACAATAATATATGTCTGGGCACGGTTGTTTCTAAGCAAGCCCACACACCCCTTATTAACTAAGGGCCGTTTGGTTTAGGGGTTTAGATTGGGTTTTGACTTTTAAAAGATGAATCAGTCGTTTGTTTCATAATTTAGCTTTAGGATTTGACATTAAAGATAAAAAAGTGGCACTGTTTAAAAATTAATGCACATTGGTCGGATTTGGCTAAGATTTATGACATTTTATGACATGTGGGGTCATTTGAGTGTCTTTATATGTGACTTTCTCTTATTTATACATTATAAAATAAGAAAATTAATTTTAAATGTATTAATCAATTATTAAAATATATATCTTTTTAATTTTTTATATTATTTTCTCTTACCTCATTTTTTTTCTCTCTCTTACATCAAACCCAAATCTAAATCCTAATCCAAATTTAAATCCAAATCCAAATCTAAATCCTAAACCCACCTATATACCAAACGGGCCCTAACAAAATTGCATAAGTGGATGAAACATCCAATGTGAAAATCCGAACTAACTCACCTAATTCAGGCTCAAATTAAACCGACACGGTTTTAAACCACTTGAAATGCGAATTTGAGTGAATAAAACTAAGGTAGTAAAGAACAGTTCTTTTTAGGTGTTTAGGTAGTTTAATTTATAAACAACTATTGAATAAAAAGTAATAACTTATTTGAAAATAAAAGAAAATGAAATAATAAATTTACAAATACATCACGTTTGTGGATAAGAATCAAAATTTGGGCAATATGGGATCCATTATGTTGGAAAAAACAAAGATCGTTTTATTTTGATACCGGACACATATGTAGTTGTATGAGATTTATGAACTTTTAATTACTTAGATACCTAATTTACAGACCCACCAAACAACCAAACAATTTCTTTTTATATTCTTTCGTTTGAATTTACACCAAACCCTAAACCAAACGTACCCTTAGTCTCTCATGGTTATTTTGTTTTGCCTTTATGTATAGGTCCTCGTAGTGTTGCCTTGCTTAGATCTTCGTTTTAGTCTTATGTCTTGAAATTTTATTTGCCCAATGTTTTGTAACCCAGTTTGACCCGGCCGGTTCAACCAGTTGAACCGATTCCGGTTGAAAAACCGGGTCAAATTAAACCGGGTTTCTTATTTTCCAAACCCAGTTAGACCCGTCGGGGTTGAAGCGACCCGGGTTAACCCGATTCTCGAGACCCAACCGGGTTTTGTTTTTTTCATATTTTTTTTACGAATAAAGCTAATTATTTGTATTTGCGACATAATTTTATTTTTACATATTATGTATGTTAGTAAATGGTTTTTAGACTCGATATATGAAATAGTCATGATTTATATGTATATATATATATTTTTATCATTGGAGATATATATATTTTTTAGAAGACCCTTTGGCCGGTGACTCGACCGGGTAGATTAGATACCCGTTTTTCAAAACATTGTATTTGCCTTTAGCCTTCTTTGTTCTTCTAGGTGCCTTTGCTCATTTGCGTTTATGCATTTATGCTTTTATGATTGTATGTTTATGCTTGTGTCCCCTTTTTCTATTCTATTTACTATATGATTGTATGCTTGCTTTTCGTATGTCTTTTGGACTCTTTATCCTTTTATTACACACTTTCACATGCATATATTTTGAAGACTCTCACCCGCACACTTACACTCTTGTCGAAGGTCTTCCTATTTAAGGTTTATCATGGGGTAGAAGTAGGATCTTTTATATTCTACCTCTTCTGTACATCGTCCAGTATGTTGTGCTGCTGCAGCATTTCACGTGAGTTTATTTGACTACAACTCACAACTTCGAGTCTTTAAACATCTTGTAACAAATAAAGAATCTCGCAATCATGTCCAACCCATCTTCCTCATTCGAAAAGCTCTAACTATTTTACTAGTATTATGACTTAATTGTTGAACCTTTGAACTGTTGAGCGTGTGCCTATTGTTACCATTATCGCTAGTTTAGGAGTCACTGACCACTTAGGTTCATTTTAAATTTATCCAATGATGTTAACAACTTGTGTCCCTTGGTTAAATATGATGTTCCTTTTTTTTTTAGCTTTGAAAAAATGGTTACACTATTGAAAGAAAATATGACCCCCCTTAACCCTTTCCCAATATCAAGAAACACGAAGTTTGGTAACAGCTTTAATTCTATCAATGACTCACTCAAGCAAAAGCATTTGCTTCTGTCTCGGCACGAACAAGGCTAGCATAAATACCATCATGATGTGAAGTCATGAGCCTATCATGGCTTCCGTATTCTGTAAGCTTTCCATCTTGGACCACAGCTATCACATTGGCTTCTCTGATGGTCGTGAGACGGTGAGAAACCACAATGGTGGTGGTGCGTCTGGTTATCTTCTTAAATGCTTGTTGAACGTTTTTCTCTGACTCCAAGTCAAGTGCACTACTTGCTTCATCGAGTAATAGTACTCGTGATCTCTTCACTATTGCTCTTGCTATTGCTATCCTTTGTTTTTGACCACCCGATAGCTGAACTCCACTCTGACCCACCTGCAGTGACCCATGAAGGCTTTCAGGATACGCGAATTAAGTACTAATCTAACCCTTTTTAAGTGATGCATATAATATAATACCTCGGTTTCATAGCCTTCAGGGAGACCACATATGAAGTTATGAATGTAAGCTTCTTTAGCAGCTTCTTCAATCTCAGCGAATGACGCTTTTGAGTTCCCAAATCCGATGTTATCTTGAATCATGCCAGCAAACAATGCAGGTTCTTGACCAACCAATGCTGTTTGAGACCGCAGCCAGTTCAAATCAAGCTCCCTTAAGTCAATTCCTCCCATCAAAACCTTACCTTTGATCGGGTCATAAAACCTTTGTGTCAACCATATCAACGTAGATTTCCCAGACCCACTACTCCCGACAACTGCCACCATGGTCCCGGCTTTCACCTTTAAGCTAAAATCCTTCAACACAATCACATTAGGCCTAGAAGGATATGAAAAAGTGATATTCTTGAACTCAATGTCAAAAAGCTTTGAGCTTTCAATCTTTCTAGATTTCCGCGAATCAATGGAGTACGGTTAATAATATCAAAACAGCAGGAATTGCGGTAGATGCCCTGGAGGTATCTGGAGCAAGACCCACAAGTTGACCAACTGAAAATGAGCTCAAAACAAGAATCAAGAAGATCTTGTACACATCCCCAAACGACGTGTGGCCTTGTTTTACAAGGTAAGCCCCGTAGAACAGAATTGCAGTATAAGATATATACATTGCACCTTGAGAGAACCCTAATGCTATCCCGGTTATTTGTGATCTTTTAACAGACGTTGCTTTTGGGCCCGATAGAGACTCGTCAAAAGATTTGACTATCTTTTCTTGAGTTGCAAAAGTTGCCACTGTTCGAATGTTTGATACTGCACCAGAAGCGATTCTAGTTGCTTTATCATAAGAAGCATTATCCAACTTTGGTCCGATGTTAATGAGCAAGTTAAAGTAGCTAGCACCAAGTGTAAAAGGAGTGAGAATAGTTATCAAAAGGGCTAACCGCCACTGTAGATAAAACGAAACGCCTAACCCCACAGCTGCTGAGCTTAAACCCATGAACAAAACCAAGTATCAGTCAGCTAAGACTGACCTGAAACTCATACAGTCGTTTGATAGCCGTGAAACAAGTACTCCAGTTGAGTTTTCATCAAAGTCAAACCACCCTGGCTCTTGTTTAAGTATGGACGGAAGAGAATATTGCGAACCCTTTTGGTGAGGTTTGAAATACTCCGAGTCCCACCAGAACCAAACAGAGGTTCGCGATATCATGTTTCATTGTTGACTTATTGGAGTTGAAGTATACTTTAAGTCCTTGTCCTAAAACCAACGGAAAAATAGAATTGAACCAGCTACCATTCCCAAAACTATGCCTATAAATATCATTCCGCCTTCAGGGTTTTGTAAATTCCAAACCTCGGAAATCCTGTAAGATCTTGGTTTGGCGACTTCTTTGTTTGTACTTGGTCTTCCTCTTGAACCGATTTCATGTACTCTGACCTCGATATCTCCTGCACATGGTTTGACTTTAGCATATCTTAAGCACTTGATGTTTCATGTTTTCGTCCCATTTCACCTATTTCTGATTCAGAACTTGATGATACAGCTTCTGATGCAAGCTTAATGAGAGCAGAGTAGGCACCTTTTTGTCCATAAGTTGTTGATGGTTTCCACTTTCGATAACAGATCCTTGTTCCATTACAACAATCCTGTCAGCATTTAAATGCGGTTACCAGCCTGTGAGCAATCACCATAGTGGTTCTATTTTTAGATATTTTATCAATGGCTTGTTGGACAAGAGTCTCAGACTCAGCGTCTAGTGCACTTGTGGGTTCGTCTAAGAGAAGGATCTTAGGGTCTTGAATCATGGCTCGAGCCAAAGCAATCCGCTGCTTTTGACCCCGGAGAGTTGTGTTCCTCTGTCTCCTACTTGTGTATCATATCCTTCGGTAAATTAGTTATGAATTTGTGTGCATTTGAGGCAACACAAGCTGCGATAGCTTCTTTCTTGGTGGCATTTTCTTTGCCCATCATAATGTTTTCAAGAATTGTGTTTGCAAAGAGAACCGGCTCTTGACCAACCATGCTCATCTGACTTCTTAGCCATTTCACTTGCAAAGTCCTTATATCGTGACCATCCAACATTACAACACCTACATGTTCGTGTGTAGACTGTTAGAAATATACGATAATACGGCGTGCATTAGTCCACAAATGAGCATGATAATATTACATTTAGAGTAATTTATAAAAAGGGGCAGAAAGCGTCCAAGTGGTTTGGTGAAAATAACGGAAATCATCTATACTTGTTATTATTTGCACTAAATCAACATTTACAATGATTGCCTTCAACTTCGGTCCAAAAGTATGTACTTAAATATGATTTTGGTCTTAAAGGATAACGGAAAAGGAACCAATAGTGAAAGCAAACTGTGAAATTATGGATCATTTATGCAGATAGTATCGATGAGGGACGATATCCATTATGTACACCAAACCACAGACGATTTATGTAACTTAATACTGTATTACATGTATGGCCACTCTAAAATGGCCCTTCACATCATAGATGACTTACCCTCGCGAGGATCATAGAACCTCTCTAAAAGAGCAAAAACAGTTGACTTTCCAGCACCGACTAGTGCTAAAGTTCTTTGAGCTGGAACCACCAAATTGAGGGAGTTGAGAATTGGTAGAGTCGGGCGAGAAGGATAAGCAAAGAAACATTCTTAAACTCCACTTTTCCATGTCCACTTGAGAGTCGTCGTCCCATATTAGAATAAGGATCAATATCTGGGATTCTATCTATGACTTCAAACACTCTGCTAGCTGCTACAGTCCCTTGTGCAAATTGAGCAAAGTAAGATAGTGATAGAGCCAAGCCCCTGCACGATTCAAGTACATTTGACCATCATGGATGTTTATGCTACCAATGCCAATAAATGCAACGTACTCACCATTTTTTATCAAACATGATCTATATGACAAGTATGCTGCACCTACATCACATATACAACGTGATTGCATATGTTGATAACAAATGGTACTATGTATTCATTTGTTAAAAGCTAGGTTACATATACAACGTGATCATGTTTTACTACATATTAGTTACTGTACAAGTTTAGATAATTAGTTACCTGCCACCAACATTGACACCAAAGAAGAAAGCAATGGCTTCACCGCCAGATATCTTATTGTCAAAGATCAAAATCGATCCATACCAAAAAGCCAATGCCCATGTGCAATAAGTAACCAAATAGATAACACCAATTCCGACACCCTTTTTTGTAAGAATTCTGCAGAGAAATATGAACAAGATTACACTTGAACTATACTAGTATAACTGTATCATGAATTTTGCTTTTATGAGTCCTTACCACTTCTTTAGTAGCTAAGCCGACATAAACTGCCGTATAAGCTAAGCCACAAAACATTGTTAATGGAGTAACTGCAAGAATTACCAAAGAAACATATACACAATGAAGCATAGCAAGACTAAAATCCAGTTTAGATTTTTTGCTTGCTTTCTGCTTGTTCCTCCACTTATCTTTCAGATCCACAGGAGTACGACTGCTTTGAAATATAGTGGCCCCAAGATCCAGTATTCTACTCCAAGGAAGCGTCCAGTGTTACCATCACTAACAAACTTTGCATCCATTTCCTGCAAGCAGACAAAAATGATCTTAACTTAAAGATGATTTAACAAATACAATTTTAAATGTTTTTGGCACATGCTAAGAGTATTACCTTTAGTGTATCTTCTTCTGATTGTGTCCAAGGAACCAGAACTCGTCTCCTTTCAGGAACTTGTAAACTCGGGCTGAAAATATACAAAATTTCATCATTACTAATGCTAATTGGAGTATATGACTTTATACGAAGAAACAATTACGTGGGTGACAGATTGGGCAGGTTGGTGGATTAACAAGTCAAAACAATTACTTTTGGTAGGAGTTAAAACTGATAGCTTTGGTTGACCTGAGAAACACTTTTAGTGAAAAATTTGAATTAAATAATCAAAATGCCATATATGGTTTACAGTAATAAGGGCTATGTTTAAGGATACAAAATCATGTATAATATATGGTATATGAAGGTGACCGAGGTATTTGTCATCAAGGAAGTGCCACGGTGGGGTAGTTATAATCAAAGTACGATAAAACCATAATTTAAAATGTACATTAGAACATAACCCATACCCACACAATTGACCCATTTCATTCTATCTTTAAACCATTATAGATAAAACATAACATGAAGCGACCCATGCTACCATATGTATAAAAATAGGTTTATTGCCAACTTGAATGAAAAGCTAATCACTTACGATGCTGGAAAAGCGTGATGCCGCCTACGCATCTGAAAATCCCCACTCCTTTCAGCAGCATCATTATCACGGCCAGTCACTTTCTTCTTTTCACGCTTCCCCTTTTTATTATCATTGCCATCTTCACCTCCTTATCCATGTGATGACAACGGCCAGATGAATATGAAAGGGAGATGACGATGTTCGATGATGAGGGACAAGGGTAGAACGTGAGGGGTAGAGCAGTTAAACCATGAAGTAATATGGAAATGAGATATAAGCACAGGTCTGAACCCAGGTTTGGAACTATTGGTCTGATTCCCTTTTTTATTCCAAGGCATGTTTACCAAACACTTGACAACAGTTTTGTATGGGAATGAATCCATTCCCACACTCATATACCAAACACCTCCTTAAGTAGCAGGCATTACACCAACTTGCTGTTTTGAGCTTAAGACATCACAAATGATAATATAAAAATGCTGTCTTTTGATTTATTTATGTTGGCTGCATTTGACAGGGGTGAAGAGGGGCTTTTTAGTGATCCACATCAATCATGATTTTTAATAACATGCTACTACTTACTAAAGACAAAATTAACTCCAAAACTTACTATGTTAGCATACTTCTTTATTCTTTGAGGATCTACATAACAGCGCCAAAACAGGTTTTTGATTAACGATAATAGTTTAAAATTTGAACTTGTACAGTGCATCCATATATTTGTACACAATTGTTAATGGGCATCATAATCAAGAGCACAAATCGAGCAATGAGATAGCTAAGTAATTGCAGCATTAACACTATAACTGAGCACGTAATTACGTAAATCATACCTGAAACAGAAAGCTGAATCATACATTCGAAAAAGATGGAATGAACTGAAAGCATCCCATAAGATCTTCGTTTGGTCCCAAATCAGAGATTGTGCTTAGAGTCTTTGACATGAATCTGTATTGTACAACCTTACTATCTAGTTGCATCACAAGAAAAGAATCTTCTTCTTTCTCCCAAAACAATACAATAAATAAATTCTGGAACAGTCCACCTTTCAGGAAACGGCTTTATAATGTCATCAAGATTAACAATGCACTTCACTGACCATTCAGAATACCGTTCCCCTTCTCATAAATAGTAATATGTTGGGAATCATCATTACCCTCATCAACAAGGAGCAAACAACCACGAGACTCAAACAGACTATATCCATTCATGATATCAAAGGTTAAAGGGGTTTGTAAGGCTGTTAAAACCGGATGCTCATTCATGATATCTAACTTGAAAACTTACCCTACCATTTAGCCAATAAAAGTCATCATTCAATAAACTCCATCCTTAAAATTATGTAAATAACATATGGAAATTGATGCCCTAGCGACTCCAATTGCCCGTTTCTGAAGAGTAAGTATGTATTCGACCCCATTCATTTTAATACATTCACCATAAATTACTTTATAGTGAGGTGATTTAGTAGGATCAAAAGCAGTTTTCAAACCACCGCTAAAGAACAATTGTGAAAAGGTGTCAGATTATCGGGTTCTGGTAGGAACGTAAACATATTAGTAATTGTTGGATTGTATACACATAGCTTCCAAAAAAATGTGCTACATAAAAGCAAACCATTGCACGAATCCAAAATACTAACAGTACTCTCTTTGGTGGTGCGTAAGTAAGATCTGCAGATTGGAATGCGGATGTCCAACGGCACAAACTCATAACTGAAATCATAACTGTGTCTGTATGTACAATTTTTGAGAATGAGACCAGAAGGCGGGTCGAGCTTACGGCGAAAAGTGACATTCGCGTCTTTGATAAGAGATAACCAGCGTTTAGATACGGATTTAAACAAAACAAGTGAGAGAACAGGTAACTTGAGTAAGATTTCGGTTAAAAGGTCGTCGTCATATAAAACTAACTGCACGGATGAAATTCCGGCTGTCTTTCTTTGTTCAGCTTCGGCAACAAAAGGTGCCTTCTCCTGTAATTTTACAAGAGTTAGCAGACCATCAAGCTATTCATAAAGCTAATTATCATGCATGTTTATAAATCATTAGCAATAATGTTAAAAACACATGTTACTTACTGATTCAGACATTGATTTCCATTTAGCTCCACCAGCTTTACCAACCTGTATATTGTTCAATCATGATTATAATGACAAAAACAAATCAACAATATTTGAGCACTTGGAAGGTATACTTACAGCAACAACAGAAGTGACTGTAGGGTTCTCTTCCTTGAACTGCTTCCTGAACCCTCCCTTGAAAACAGAAAAAGGCAACAAATCAATACACGAGTTTCAACAAACTTAATGATGTTATATAAAGACCATTTTATTTACATGAAGACAAAGAATGCACTAGCAGGTCTCTTAGGCATGTTTGGATCCTTAGCAGGCTTTCCCTTGGGTACGGTTTTCTTCACAGTGAAACGCCTAAAATCAAAACAATGGAGTGTCGCATAAGAAACTCAGTAACTTGATACAAATTAGAGCTACAAAAATCATTATTCTTGCGTCAGTTTCAAGTCTATAAAAACACTTGAATGCAATCAGAACTGGATACAAAGTCAACAAAACAATTGCCTATTAGAGCTATGAAAGTCAAAACTACATAAAGCTTAAAATTAACCAAAATAACATCAAAAACTACATTAAACACAATCTGCCCAGATGCAGACCAAGACAAGCAAACTAAATACACCTCAAACTAATATAATATCTACACAAGCTGCAAATTAGCATCATAAATTGTAATAATAAAAATGTAGGTTTGGACTTGGAGGGTGTTTGTTTAAGCTTATATAGCGGGCTTATGGCTTATTTGGTTTTCGGCTTATGTTTTATAAGCCCAAACTTTTTGGCTTATTTTGGGAAATATAGGGTTACATTAGCTTATGATGTTATAATAAGCTTATATAAGCTGAAATGTTTAAAAAAAGCCACAAAAAGTGAGCTTATTAAACATAAGCCGAAAACCAAATAAGATATAAGCCCGCTATATAAGCTTAAACAAACACCCCCTCAAATCTATATATAAACCTACATACATTTCAAGCCATACTTACTGTGTTGATCTATGATGAACTGGAACCTAGCACAAATTATTATAGCTATATACTACGTATCATAGTACTTGATACTAACAATTAGTATCTTTACAGATAACTCAGTTTACGATAACACAACAAACTACAACCAACAGCATATTTAATTTAATCTTATTGATACTAACAATTACCTGACCCGAAGTTATTTTGACCCACTCATCCTGTCGTCTTTACGTCCCTAACTCTCTACACATTTTATTTAGATCCGCCACTGTACACACATACTACAAACAGTATGTGTTATGAATATATAGCAGTGGAAACAAAACATCATTTTTATAATAACAAAGCGGCTTTTGGTTCTGAAACTTCTTTAAGACATATTATCAAATACTTAGTTATCTTAACCTAATTTACAAATCAGCTTATTCAAACATGCGCACAGTGACCGACCTATAGGCTGCTAGAGAGATGAATATAGCATCATTCAACTGATTCATCTTAAACACGCGCACAGTTATAGCTAGAGAGATCAACAACAACATAACCATTTAAAGCATAACAGATGTTTATCTAATAACTATTAAAATCATCTCAATTTTGATGTCTCGTGGCTGTAAGGCCTTGTTTGGCTAAGCTTATTTAACATAGGCCAATTTGAGCTTATTTTGTATAAGCTCCGATTTTGTGGCTTATTTTGAGGCGTGTCTGCTTATATAAGTTTATTATGAAATGATAAACTTATAAAGCCGACAAGTCTCAAAATAAGCAAATCGCTTATGTTAAATAAGCTTAGCCAAACAAGGCCTTACAGCCACGAGACATCAAAATTGAGATGTCATAGTCAGATTAATCTTATTTAAGATGCTATGAAAATTGCTAAATGCAAGCTGTGAATGCAAAATAACCTAGATGAATGCAAACTGTTTGGGAATAAGCTAGGCAAAATAAGCTAAAGGCAATGATAAGCTACCAGATGTTGCAAGAAGCTAGATTAATGCTAAAATACCTTAAAACTACTTATGACAACTATTTCAGATCACTTAATCACAGTTTGAAAGCTATTAAGCAAATTCAAGTCTAATCAGCTAGTATCAAAACAGCTCTGTACCCCTATCTAGCAGCTTGAAAATAAGCTCATAGTGGAATCCAGCAATTTGAAACTCAAGTACACCTAGCAGAGATCTTTGATACCAAAATTCAGCTTATGAGAAGCTATAATGAGCTTTTGAGAAGCTATAGAAGAAGCTGTAACAGCTTAGTAAAAGCTGCACAGGGCACTTTTGTTAAAATCAGCCTATTTCAAGCCCTAATTAAGTGTTTTCAGAAAAATCACAAAAATATTCTAAAAATATCTTGTAATAAACTACCAACCAAATATTAGAAATCCAGATTTTCAGTAAAAATGAAGTTGAAATGAGGCTTTTAGAAATTCAAAAGTAACTACAGATTGAGTATTAAATGGACTTTTTGACTTTTATAAGCCGAAAACCAAATAAGGTATAAGCCCGGTATATAAGCTTAAACAAACACCCGTGAAATCTATATACAAAGCTACATACATTTCAAACTATACTTACTCTGTTGATCTATGATGAACTGGAACCTAGCACAAATTATTATAGCTATATATCATAGTACAACTCCGAAACATCAAAAATAAGATATCATAGTTAGTTTAATCTTATTGGTAACATAAAATGTTTATACGATCAACTGTTCTCAGATAATGGCAAGTTCAACCGCCTTAAAAAACAGAGAAAAGTCAGAAAACCCACTGCAAACAGTGTGTGTTACATAACCTAACTAAACAACACATTATCAAATTCTACAAAATTAGCCAAAAGGGGAACAATTAAAATGAGTCGAACGACTTAAAGTTGCCTACAATTAGTTCAACCGACCCGAAGTTATTTTTACGTCCCTAACTCTACACATTTTATTTAGAAACCTTAAGATCCGCCACTGCACACACATACTAGAAACAGTATGTGTTACGAATATATAGCAGTGGAAACAAAACATCATTTTAATACTAATAACAAAGCGGCTTTTGGTTCTGAAACTTGTTTAAGACATATTATCAAATACTTAGTTTGTTTAATGTTAATCTAGCTAGAAAGGATATTCTTAATTACAACTATGAAACATCAAAATTAACCACTTGAGATGTCATAATTAGCTTAATCTTATTGATACGCCATTTAGAGCCAATCATCATAACTAACTAGAGTTATCTTAACCAAATTTACAAATCAGCTTATTCAAACACGCGCACAGTGACCGACCTATAGGCTGCTAGAGAGATGAATATAGCATCATTCAAAGCATAACAATATAGCATCATTCAACTGATTCATCTTAAACACGCGCACAGTGACCTATATATAGATAGAGAGATCAACAACAACATAATCATTTAAAGCATAACATATGTTTATCTAATAACTAATTTCTACAGTGTAAACCTAAAATCACATCAAGTAATTAAAATTAAGCCTGATCGAATCGAAATCATACATCGTGTCAGCTTTCTTCTTCGCTCCTTTCATCGTTGTCACCTATCAATTCATCAAATTAGGGTTTCGTGTGTGTGTTTTTTTAGAAAATTAGGGGAATTTGAAAAGAGGAAAGTGAAATGTTGGCGCTTTTTTCTTTTTCGGGAATTAGATGTCAAATTTTAGAGTTAACGAGTAGGGTTGCCCGCGCGATGCTGCGGGATTGGTTTTGTAAATTTGCTGTTGAACGTAATGAATTAAGGCCAGTTTTGTTGTGTTTTTTGCTTTTGGCATTATTATCCAATATAACTAAAATGCGGGAATCGTATTAACGTATCGTTTGTCATGGTAATTTGCATAACGTTTAATGAAGTTGGTATGTGGCTGCACAGGATGGAAGATCATTAAATATCAAGTTTCCGATTTAGCGAAATGCTTGTTGCGAGGTTCAGTGGTACTGCAAGTAGTCCAACATTAAATCACAGTTTCTGAACTTGGCAAAAAAGTCACCGAGGTTTAAGTATCGTTCTAGTAAGTCGCTTTGAAGTCAATCACATTGCGTCAGTGGCTTCAACACTCGTTTATAAGAAAACGTTATTTTTATATAGTAAATGTGTTAATGTCTTATTTTATGTAAACTTTTTTGGGCTTGTTTAAGAAATGTGGGCTTTGTTTGTCTTTAAAAAAAAACACCTTGCAAAAAGCCCATTAGTAATATACGTTTTTTTTTAGCAGTTGTGTATTGTTTTGGGTCTTCTTATCCGGTCAACAAATTAGGTGTTTTCTCTCACGCTTGTTTCAAGTTTACTTTGGCTAAAAATTTATTGTCTCAATCGTTGTTGTAATTCCTTGAAGGTAATTGATAATTTATGATCTACTGATTGTATTTGTGGTTGTTATTTGTTAATTATGTGTTTTTTCACCATTCTTATAAATCAAAGCGTATTGTTATTGTGTGGTGTATATATGTCTGTGGGTTTTGTTTTAATGTGCCTGCACTGGTTGTGTCATATGCTTGTTTGTAGAAATTCAGTTTTAATAAGAAGTTATTGAGAAAAATCGTGTCTACTCAAATATTGATGACTTGATGTGTCTCGTGAGGGCAGATTGGAGAAGAATCGTTATGTGTTCACTATGGAGCTATATGATTAGGCTAGTGTCCTGTGTGTTCTGTTGGTAGTGGTTTGTTGTATGGATGGTGGGTGTACGTTGTTAGTCTTGCTGTTAGTAGCCAATGTCTGTTTATGCTAATATGAATGTAAATATAAGGTTTTATGCTAGTATGGTGACAATGTTGTTTTGGTTATTGTTTATTAACTTCAGCAGTTTATTTGGTGGTAGTTATTGTTATGTATATTAGATTGGGCACATATATATATTTACTGTATTGATCATTTTTTTGATGAGTTTGATTCATTGGTGATACGGAAATCTATTAGTTAATGCCGTTGGTGTAGGCATATCACAAAAGCTATTGATACATACTCCATAGTTTTCAAAGTTAGTATTCCAACATTATTGTTACATAAAACATATATTTACAGTAGTGTTGTTGTTATAGGATTGGTGTAAGACCAAGCGGTTGAGCAAAAGTGTGGTTGTGAGAAAGAAACATAATTTTAAGTTAACTATATGTATGTGCAAATTTATACGAAAGCATAATTTTAAGAGAGCTTAAGCTAACTATATGTATGTGCAAATTATACGAAAGCATAATTTTAAGTTGTTTCAAGCATAAAGTTAGTAAGTACGTAGGTAATAGAAAGAAACAATATTCATATGAATATTGGGAAGTGATGTGAGGTGTTGTACCTGTCTTTTATTTTTATTTTTTTTGTAAATCCAAGATGATTACCTGTGTAAATGCATAGTGATAAAAGAAACATGTAAGTAAAATTGGAAGGCACTTACAGGAGATTACACTTGACCATAAAAATAGAGCAAAACTACCGATAATCGATCAAAAGTATAAGCAATACATGTATGATTAGGTAAATTCTTGTGCACATGTATGTAAAAACATAGAAGTAAATAGCCTACCTTTGCAAATGTTGCCTTTGTACAATCTAATCTTGAGTCAGTATTTGCTTATCTTTCTTGAATGTGCAGGAAGTTTATGAAGAGATGATCAGTACCAATGCAGCAGAAAAGGACAGATTGAGTTTGAGATTAAGCTGATGAGTAGTAGTGCAATGGAAGTTTCTGGGTCCAGTTTAAATAGCTGAACATGTATGGCTTTCCAGATTTTTCTGGGTCCAGTTTAAATAGCTGAACATGTATGGATTTCCAGATTTTTTTGTACCTCAATTATGATAAACCTCATTTAATGCATCATCAGACGTAGTGTCTTAGGAGGTGTTGATGTGTTGTTGTTTCTCACATTCATTTAATGTTCTCCCAATCATGTAAAGCCAGTTGGACAACTTCATTTAATGTTTCTCAAATCATTTATGGACACGTGGATTGTGAAAAAAGTGTGTCTTGGTCTATAGTATATAGGATAATTACTTAAATGGTCTATGTGGTTTAGGGATGCTCATCGGTCGAAAACCGGACCGGACCGAGACCGAATCTGGCAAAATCTGGGCAAGACCGAATGTGGCGGTCGGTCCGGTCCGGTCTCGGTCGGTCCGGTCCGACAAGCTAAATTTTGGGTTTGTGGGCCGGACCGGACCGGAATCAAATCCCAAAAACCCAGGCAAGAGATCGGACCATGGGTCCATCGGTCCGGTCGGTTTGTCGGTCGATCTGGTCCATTTGCTCACCCCTAATGTGGTTTGTCGGATATAATAAAAATGGTCCTTAAACTTTTTCTGGATCTTCTCTTTGTGGTTTTACTTCGTAACGAGGTTTAGTCCCTTGACCAATATTTTCGTTTGTTTGACCGTTAATTCCGTTCCAAAATAGTTAAATGACGTAAATGCCCCCATCTTCTTTTTTTTTACATATTTTTCGGTTTGTAATTATGGTTATTTTAGTAAGTGAAATTTTGACATGTGAAAGTACCACCACAAAGTCGTCATGGTGATAAGACCTAATAACAATGATTTTATAATTAGTTTTTTCTCTTGACTAAACACCGACCAAACACTCAAGTAAGGCGATAGTAGACAAAACAAAAACATTACCCCGAGAACATATTAAAAACATTCACACACACAAAGCTTTCAATTCATTTGGTCGTCGACATACCAAAACATTCATTTTATGGGGACGGATGTGTGCAGTTCGGTCTTCCGCGGGGTAGGGGTGGGGCGAAGGGAGAGCGTTTGGTTTGGAGACCAACCAAACCATTCAATACTACTAGTCTAATGTTTTCGGGGTTGTTTCGTTGATTTTGGGTGGCTCGGTGCGAAACTACAAACGAGGCCCAGAAGTCAGTAACACCTCAAATCTCGATGCAATGGAAGACTTAATCAAGTTTTGGGCGTTCTGATTGGATTGGTATCTCACACAAGTATAGCAAACAAGATAGTCATTTTCATTCAAAACCAACCCCAAATTTAAATATTCAAAACATCAATCCAAAGTATAAATATTAGGGCCAAAACATGATTTAATAAAATAGGTCCCCATAATTTATCGAGTCAAATATGATCCTTGAACCATGCCTCCTTGCTGAGCTTCCACCGATCACGTATTTCAAGCGTCATATAAATACACGAGAAAACATGCTAAAAGGTCGACTACTGTTGGTGAGTTCGTAGGTTTAAATTCAATAACACATAGTGGACTGTATGAGTTGATTTGCTATGCAAGACCTAAGATATATAAACACTGTTCATAATCGATCCTAACCGGATCACCAACCGATCCTAACCGGATCACAATCCATATCCCGCATCCAGGGATCACTCAGGCCCATCGACTCTAGTCCAGCACTGTCGTGGCAAAATCTATAACAATTGCCAACCCCGGACTAGGTTGAGGTACATGTCTATTCTTAGCTAGGTAACGGTACCCTAGTCTAAGGCAACAACTACCGCACATCTATCTAAACAGTCAAGCAAATAAGCAAATCCAAATAGTTTTAAAGGTCCAAAAACAGTAGCATGATTCTCACCCCAGTTTAGTTAAAAACGTATATAAAAGTAGGGCTATGAAACTCACCTCAAACAAGCAACGTACGAATAAACACTAGCAGAAGATAACAGGAAATATCGACTCGGCACAACCTATTAATATAAACTCATTTTAATATATAATTCCCAAAATCAACGTTATCTACCCCAATGTATTCCATTTCGTTATTTCCAAATATGTCTCGTTTCACCGTTTAATCCTAGCGTTTGGTATCCTCATGTGGGTAAGTTAACACCATACTTGGTATTTCAATAAGAAACTAGTTTTTAAATAATTCACAATGTCTAAAATTTAATTTTTACATACAACAATTGCATAGACACTACGTCTTAGGAGGGTCATACCATGGTAATGGGTCTATTTACCTAGTTAATTGAATTGGCGTCGGTGGAAGGTGAAGGTTAGGAGAGTGTCACATTTTGTGTGTGTTTTAGAGGTTCTAGATGGAATGATTTTGTTACGCACAACTTGATGCCACAATTATGAACTCGGAAGCGCTCAGTTTTGGAGGTGTTTATTGCCCGTTTCAGATACATCCCTTGAGATGAAGTACTTGCCACAAGATTTTATGAAATATCTTGATGGTCCAATCCCTACAGAGCCGGTCATGGTTACTGCTAACACCACAGTCTATGAAGTAAATGTGGAAAGTGAGAAAGTTTTGTATGACCGATATGTTCACTTTTGCCTGTATGGGTTGGGTTGGGAGAAACTGGTTGTAGACCTGAAGATGGAACGATGAGTGGTTGGTGTTTACCGGGTTGTGGAGGTACTAAGTTTAATGTCACGCTTTTTGAACATGAGGGCATCTCCACGGTGGAAACATATTGCACCAAGATAGTCATGAATGCCCTTTGTCACCAAGGACATGAAGCAAGCATGTTTTCCTTTATTAACTTTGACTACATCGGTATATGATATTACTTGGATTATCCGTAACTAGTTTTGTATTATTAATTTCGATTTTGATGTCAATTGGATGAAATTTGGATGTGTAACTCAAGTTTCACATCGTCAAGTGATAAAAAGATATGGCCTTTTACAAAAAGTTGATTGCAACTTTCTTGAAAGATGGACGACTTGTAAGTGTATTATAAGTTTGGTAATTTGTTAAATTGTTACCCATAATGTAGCTATAGCTTGTGAGGTTGTTGTAGCTTATATGTGGTTGTAGCTTGTGAGCTTGTTGTATCTTAGACACATACTTGATAAGGTTGAATTTATGCTCTGCTTCCTCTGTTCCATCTATCCTTTATGGTTGATGTAGTCTGTCTGATAGGTTGATTGATAGATTATAATGTTAACAGAATCACCCAAAAAAACTAATGCTCACTTTCGTACATTTTTAAACAGTATATACCCTCCAAAACCGTGAAGAACTACAACTTTGTAATGATGTACTATTTATTTTAAATCTTAAATCTTAAGTTGTTGTATTGTACTATATCTCTTTTACGATGAATATTGATTTCGTTACATCTCGTGTTTCTGCTTTAGTGGGGTGTGACACAACCGCAGTTTTGAATCCCAACTGTTCAACAATAACACATAAAAACATACAATTCAACACAAACTTAAAGTAGCAACGACCTAAACCCAAACCTTGAAGTTGGTTGACTGCTCTTTTATCACAACTAGGAAGATGATAAAAGGTCTCGATGGAGTTGTCAGGGTGGTTTCTTCTTGCTTTTTCGAATCATCATCATCAAAGGCGGTGGGATATATTTTAATGGAGTGAACAAACCGGCCTTTGATATATTGTACAACACATTTGGCCAACAGTCTCTAGTTACTGGAGTGAACAAACCGGCCCAAACCAAAAATATTTTTTAATCATGAATTGGACTATGTTGGGCTAACATTACGGACCAAATTTTAAGAATATTTTATGATGGAATATTCATTGATTCTCTCAAAAATTTATTATATATATAATACTAAATTTTATCAAAATATTACACTCAAAATGCAAAGAATCAAATGCTACATAAAACTAAACTAATGTAAGATGCAACAAAACTAACATAGTTGTAAAATATGGTTGTGTTGATAGAGACTTTATTTTCTTACTCATAAATCAATCTTACTAGGGACAAATCCCACCATCCATCTAGTTTGATCTAATGGTGGGGATTAACATAAGATTTAAAGGAAATCGATTCATTAGGCCTTTTGATACAATCAAATAGAAAGCCCCAGGCGCCATATTCTAGAGCCCAAACTATGTGATTGAATAAATCCTCCTATATCTATTGTCGCCTTGTCGATCGAGGCTCCTTCTCCTTCCTCTCTTCAAACTCCGACTCGTCTTTTCATAGAAATCTTTGATCAAGGATAGAACAAGATCCATTTTGCATTATTTTTTCTTGTCTTTTATCTTTCTTTTTATTTACATAATTTTTTTGTCTTTTTTATTCACGTTTTTTAATTCACGGTTTTTTTAATTCGCGTTTTTCTTGCTTTCATCGTTTTAGGTTGTTTCATATGTTTTGTCCGTTTTCATACGTTTTCATCTGTTTTCGTCCGTTTTCTTACGTTTTCGCCCGTTTTCATACGCTTTCGCCCGTTTTCATACGGTTTCGTCCGTTTTCGTTCGCTTTTGTCCGTTTTATCAGTTCTCTTTCGTTTTCTTCCATTTCATACGTTTCGTTCGTTTCATCACGTGTTTCACCCTTTCATACGTTTTCGTCCGTTTTCATACGTGTTAATCCGCTTTCTTACGTTTTCGTCCATTTTCTTACATTTTCATTCGTTTCATCGTTTCGACTATCACAGTGATATTCGTGATATTCGAATATCACTTGTGATTTTACGAATATCACTTTGTGATATTCTGAATATCACTCATCGTGTGATATTCATAATATCACTGTGATTTTATGAATATGACTTTGTGATATTCGAATATCACTTGTGATTTTCATGTTACAAAACACAACAACAACAACAACAACAACAACAACAA
Organism: Chrysanthemum lavandulifolium; assembly: GCA_022545495.1. Lineage (NCBI taxonomy): Eukaryota > Viridiplantae > Streptophyta > Magnoliopsida > Asterales > Asteraceae > Chrysanthemum > Chrysanthemum lavandulifolium. Next base: position 282,979,393 of record CM040244.1, read on the forward strand.
CAGAAGACCCAATCCAGCCAGGCGGGGTATGGGAGGTAAAATGTGAGCGGATCCTGCCCACAGGGGTAAACCCGTGTGTAGAGACTTTCATGTTACAAAACATTGGTTGAAAATAACTTGTGATATTGAAAAATCGGTTGTGATATTACGAATATCACGAATATCACTGTGATATTGAAATGTATGAAAAAGTCCGAAAGCGGTGAAAACATTTAAAATGGGAAACGTATGAAAATGGCGAAAACATAAGAAAACGGACGAATAGGTATGAAAGCGGACGAACGTGTAAGCGTAAAATCACGCATGAAAGCGGACGGCGTATGAATAATGGATGGCGTAAAACGTAAAAAACAGAAAACGTGTGAAAGCGGACGAAAATGCGTGAAAGCGAAGAAAGCGTGAAAGCGAAAAAAATGCGAATTAAAAGCGTGATTTTTAAACAAAAGAAAATGTGAATGAAAAGAAAAACAAAATGATAGAAAAGACACATGGATTTTAGTTAATCTCAACCATTAAATCAAATTAGATAAATGATTGAGATTAGGGATGGCAACAGTAGAAAAACCCATGAACCCGCGGTACCCGCACATAAATGGGTGGGTAAAATAGATAATTTTCACCGCGGGTGGGTCGTGGGTAAATCTGTACCCATCGATGGGTGGCGGGTGGGTGTGGGTGAGACATACCATCAGCGGGTAAACCCATGACACCCATTTAAAATACCCACGGGTATATCCTTCAAAATACATGTGGGTTTACCTATAAACCCATGTTAAAATTAATTATACTAAATAAAATATTTATGATATTAAAGGTATACATTTAATAGTTAACAAGTCTCACAAAATACATTAACCAAAAGTTTGTATGTATGAGTTTCAAAACTAAAAGAGAATATGAAAGATCAATTAATCAAAGTTGTGTACATGTAAGTTGGTGTAATGATGTTTAATTGCTACTTTCAGACATGTGTTTAAGTATTTTGTGAACTTGGTATTTGCAAATTCATTGGTGTCTTGTTATCTGATTTCATAGTTAGTTTTATATCATGGTTTTGTAGTTTTGTTGCATTACACTAACCCATGGGTTTACCCGTGGGCAATAAATACCATGGGCATGGGCGTGGGTGAAAATTTTACCCAATAGCGGGTGTTGGTGGGTGTGGTGAGAAAAAAACTACGTGGGCGGTGTGGGTTAGAGTGCCGTGCTTGCACCCACCACTGCAGTGCCATCCCTAATTGAGATTCTTTTGCAAGAACCAAAATAAAAGTAAACAAATGAACTATTATCCGTGTTGATAACTCCAAATGTTAATTTGGTTAATGGTTGTTGCCTCCTTGATTCTCTCGTACCAAACAAACAAATGTGTCATTTGAGCCATTGAATGTCAACCTTAATCCTTGTCCTTTAACAATCTTCATAACACCTATAAATACTCCATAGCTTACATTATTGTTCCAACTTTTTTGTTTAGATGTTAAGTTACGAATAATAATAATAATAATAAATAAAATAAAAACTTCCACTTCCCTTTGTAACATTCGTATTCGGGTGGCACAAATTAAACCACTCTTGATCGTATTATTATTTCTCTTAGAAAACCCTCCCTAATTCGGGTTGTTACAGGAAAGATAACGAAGAACAAAACAAATTAATTAGCTAGTGTAAAAACTATTTATACATAATAATCATCACAATGGGTTTTCTTGATCATCTTTGGGACGAAACGCTCGCGGGCCCTACCCCTGACTCGGGCATTGGCAAACGTCGCGCGTTCAAGTCTCTTCGCCTACATTCTGCCACAAATAACATAGGTCCATCCAATGTGGATGAAAACCTTCCATTTCTCGCTCCATCACCGTTCTTCGTGACAATGGTCTCACCTCCTCTCCTGCTACCCGTCCACCCCATCTTCGCCACTGACCCCTCCACCCGGGCACGCCCTTCTCACGTAAGCTCTCTTAATATTTGTTACAAAATAAGAAGCATAAATATTGTGAGAACATTATAAGTAACCATGCATTTGTACTTATTTCGCAATATTATAAAGTGCACAATTTTTAAATTTTTAAAGATTTTTGTTTTTCTTTGTTTTGTTCGTCAGCAACATCTCCAGGAGGAAATATCAAGAAATTGAACCGAAGAAAGTCGATGCATTCTAGGGAGGCCAAAACTCCTACAGGTTACGATTGGTACGTTACAACAACGAAGTTTTGAACCTTAAAGAATGTTGCTTAATTTGGTTTGTTTATAAAAAAAGGTTAACCTTGAATCATGGGTGTAATTTCAGGATTGTGTTGAGCGCTTTGGATCGTTGAAACAGACTTATTTTCTGCTGTCACGAGAGACGACTTGTATGTATATAAGAGATTGAAACCTTTATATAAAATCCTATATGTGTATATATCTATATTGCTGCTCATACCTAATATATATGTATGTAAACTATTTAAGATGAGATGCTTCTTCATTAACAAGAAGTGCTCATTTTGTTCTTGCTATCATTCCTATATCCTTTTATGCTTTTGTGTACATATATATATAATAATACGAAATGTTCTAAACTATGGTGTGATTAATTTTCGTGTTTTTTACAAAAGCATGTTTCGAGCGTCGACCATCTTTGTAGAACCGAGAAGTTATACAATGCTGAAGGGAAAACACAGGATTTGCATTTATTAGTATATCGTCTAAACGACTTACAAACCAGCAAAAATCATTAGAAAACAAGCAAAACTTTGTATATATTTGATCATATAGGGTCAGAGTTTTTGGCCAAGTATAAAAGCTTAAGATAACGCCTTCACTTTTTCAATAAGATCAGCAGCATCTTGGACAGTCGCAATGTTCTCAGCTCCACTTTCACCTATCGACACTCCAAATGTTTCTTCCAAAGCCATCATGATCTCAACCTGTTGATAAGTTATAATAAATTAATCACTAGCACGTAGGCTAGGTTAGGACTCGTTTCAAGATGATCAAGACTTAGAAAAAATCTTACTGTGTCAAGAGAATCAGCACCAAGATCGGCGAATTTGGTTGCAGGGGCAACTGTGCTCTCATCAATCGACAATTGATTAGCAATAGTTGCCTGAACTACTTTCAAAGTCTCGGGTTGAGCCTGCACATCAAATATCATGTCAGTACTTTTTCTACTATAACGTATCAACGTTCTGCAAGAAAAATTATAAGATGCTTTACAATGGAGCATGAAATCGGGGTCTTGAAGCAGTGTGATAGTGTTGATCTTTTCTCGGCCTTGATGGTCACAAACCTTTGTGCACCCTACAACAAAAAATGTAACAAGTTTAAAACAAACAAAACAAGTAATGAAAATATATTTCCTAGTATATATAGATAGACCGAAAAACTTACTGAGATCATGGAGACACTAGCGAGTTGGGCACAATGGACTTGTTGAGTTTTTCGGACAAGAAGGGTGGGCGAGGCAGCAACTGAAGTTGAAAGAATGGAAGCCATTTATGTTAACTAAAAATTAAAATGAAACTGGACTAGATTGAATTATATGCTAATAGATATTGTAAAGTGAAATTGATGTGGTGTCTTTTTATAGTGGCATGGAGGGTATGAAACAAGGCGAAAGTTACAAAGATGACACTAATTTTGGCGATCAAAACCATGTCTCTTTTGTCAACTTCAAGTTTTTCTTCACATTAGCCACCCTATTTGGCTATACCCTATCGTTGCTAGTACTAGCTTTGCCAAGAAAATATATTTTGGTAAGGATCAAATCAACAAGTGACGTGTGCACATCGCACTCCTGACGTACTTTCTTTCTATTTTAAGTGTGTGCACTTCATGATTTTTATAATTCACCAAAATATCTTTAATAATTAACTTTGATAACGTGAATGAACTTATAAAAGTAATGCGTTCAAGTCACTTATATTAACACACAAAAGTATACATCAATGCTACTTATATTAACACTCAAAATTTGAATAACAATCTAAGTATCATTATTTAGAATTTGAGCGACCCAGAAAAAAAGATAGTTGAGTAAATTAATTGAACATATACCCAAAGTATAGTAAGCAATTATGATGGTTAATATACTTATATACACAAAAGTTATTATATATGACTTAATTTAACAATAACTGAAAGTAAAATGACTTATTGTTTATTAACCCTAACTATTCTCTCTCCGTCTTAAAATAAATGCTCTACTTTTAAATTATATAAAGTTCTAGAAAATTTCAATAACTACATTATCCACTAATCAAATATCGATAAACATACCCCATGAATATCATTTTATATTCATTAAATACACACACACAAACAAAAGGAACCAAGTGAAGTCGATCTCTCATGCGATCACTTCCTCCTCAAACCAAGATCGATCGAGCGCCACAAAGAGGGCGATCGATTCATGAATCGATCGGCGTGGGTCGATCGACTCTATTGGAGCGACCTTATACCTATTAAACTCTATTTTGATAAATTGAAACATGAGTGGACGTTTATTTTGTGACATTTTAAAATACGAATGTAGTATTAAAATCTTTCATCGTCAAATTATAAGTCAATTTGACTTTTCAAAGTCTTTTATATCAACATTGACCTTAATTATTTTTTAGTGTTATATAATCTTGATCTGAAAATATATAAATGAACTTGTGTTTTAAATGCGTTTCGTTTGTATCTTTTCATCAGTATTATATAACAAAAAAATAATTAAGGTCAAAATGAAAAGAAAAGGCTTTGAAAAGTCAAAATGACTTATAATTGAGACGAATGAAATAAAAAATATATTAAAACATGCTAAAATGATTAGCCTCTAACACTGATATTACTTAAACAGTCACGTATCAGATTCGGGGATGTAGCTCACATGGTAGAGCGCTCGCTTTGCATGCGAGAGATACGGGGTTCGATACCCCGCATCTCCATTTCTTTTTTTTTGTTTTTTGTCAACCGGGTCGGGTCGGGTCGGATCAAGTAAAACCTTAACAAACCATTTTGTCTTTCTCAACCAAAACAGAACCAAACAACCTAAACCCCTAGAAGACATCTTTGGTCGGTCGGATCTCCAGAACGATCACAAAGGTATAATAAATAAACCCAATTCTTTTTTATTTATTTGTTTTACAAATCAAAATGATTTTAAAGTAACCAAACTATAATATTAAATCCTAGAATCTTGTTTGTTACTTTGCCTTAATGATTATTTGTTCATTTTTCAGATAGTCCTGGTTCTTGTAACAATTATGTTCATTTCCAAATTTTCAAGGCTTGTTAGAGCTCAGGCATTCAAGGGTTTATCTGAAGGTTTTTTTTTCGATACTTTTTTATTAGTCCCATTATTGAAATGATGGAGTTATGCCTTTTCGACTAATAACGGGTGCTAGTTTAGTTTAGAAAATTTACAACTTTTTACTGCATTAGGATAGGTTGTGTTTGATGACCTCTGTTTGAGTAAGAATTCTGAAGCGCTACTAGGTATCGTAAGCCTATGGTGTAGTCTTAGTTGGTGGAATGTTTAGTTTGTTGGCAAATTAGATTTCGGCTGGTCTAATTGCAAACCAGGCACATTGAAAGTTTTGTGATATATATTTAATTCTTTTTGTGTACAAGCGAATTGTGGTTTGAGTCATTCAGTGAATACTTCAACACCGTATGTATAATGGTGTGAAATCTGATATCATCGGATATAGGGTCCTCGCGTGATGGTGTTAGATAAAGCTGTCCCTCACTGTCTGTTACTTACCTGTTTGCATTAAACTATGTGTGCCCGTCTTCAGTATATTGTTCATATATTAGACTGGATCATGTTTGATGTTTTAACCGTTCCTGATTCATTTTCCTTTATGAAATTGCAGCCCCGATATCAATTCAATCAAAGAGGTCATTTTTTCGTGTAGTTCAGAATGGCTATTTGGAGCCCTCGGTTAGTCTTTTTCTGCTCAAATAGAATTTCTGTAGTGGATCATTTCATAAAGCACTTGACCCGTAAAGCTTAGTTACATTTAGATAAAGTGAATTACTTCTTAAATCTTAGTTACGTTGAGTGGTTCACACCTCATATGTACTGTATTGATGCTCAGTCACAATCTAATCGAGTGACTACATTGGTTTTGATTTACATCAAGTTTTTCGTGTATTTACTGCTAGCGTTTTGCTGGCGACAACTTTATAATTTTCCCTCTTTACTAAACTACGCATCACTCTTTTCAGAGTCATAGATTATTTTCTACCACAGCCACCGAAACTTCGCCAGGAGAAAATGAAGAACCCCAAAAGTGAGTATATGCCCTATCTAGAACTCCTATCACGCCTTCTTTCGTTTTTCTTTTTTAATGTCTGCAAGTTTAATAATGAGAACGAAATTTAGGTGGCAGTATATTTGTTTGACACATCTTTTGTTGTGAGCATCTAGTTACAAAACTTCTGTTGGTTGTGCAGGATCTCTGTGACTTTCTTTGACAATGATGGAGAGCGGGAGATCAAGGTTCCTGTTGGAATGTCAATGTTGGAAGCTGCCCATGAAAATGACATTGAGCTTGAAGGTTGCTTTAATATGATCTTGTACAACGTCATTTCTTAGTGTAGCAACTTTTATTTGATTTTGGTTTATAGCTTATCAACTCAAAAATGATTGCAGGAGCATGCGAAGGTTCACTTGCTTGTTCTACATGTCACGTGGTTGTAATGGTATACTATTACACCGCCTTAACACACTGCACTTGTTATTAGTTATAGATGAATGATCATGGTTCACACATGTATTGTTGTCATTGGTCAGGATGTGGAACAATACAATAAGCTTGAGGATCCTACTGACGAGGAGAACGATATGCTAGATCTTGCCTTTGGGCTGACGGAAACGTAATATCTTGCATTAGTTTAATCAGTCATCACCAATAGCATTTCGTCATATGTTGATACAGAGCTGTATGTTGTTGTGCAGGTCTCGTCTAGGTTGTCAAGTAATTGCAAAACCTGAACTAGATGGTCTTCGTCTTGCCCTTCCTGCTGCTACAAGAAATTTTGCTGTTGATGGATACAAACCAAAGCCACACTAACCATATTCATTTGGAATTAGAGGTAGAGACACATTTTTGTAGCATTTGCCTTCGAGTGGTTTATACGGATGCTTGCAGAACAAGTGAGACCTCAGGAATATTCGTAGACTTGATAAACATAAACCAATAGCCCAACTAACATTGCAATTTATGCCTTGGGGTTTACATTTTATTAGGCTGCGCAAACTGACTGATATTTATTTGCTGTACTTTACCTGATCTTCTTGTATCATGTGTGATGTCTATGAAACTGTGTTTTAGCCATTATATCAGTACAATACTACAAGGTGGTTATTTGTTTCGTGTTGCATTCCAGTCAGACCTCGGTATGTACTTACGAAAACAAGTTGAATAATAACTGATTTGCATCTGGATGACTTGAAAGACATTCAAAATGAAAGAGGTCTGGGCTTATTATACTTTTTCACAAAACCTTCATTACATGTTATTTTTCGTTTTAGTTCTTGGCGAAGATATTGTTTTTCGCTTCTGCTAGTTCCAAGATCATATAGGTAGGTTGTTGATGTTATATAGTTTGCTGGCTGTGTTGCTTTATGCTTTTGTATCTTTTTGGCATTTTTCTGTTTTGGTATCGTTTTTATTAAATATAATTTTGTTTTTAGAATGAATTTTCGATATTTCACTTATCACATATAAACATTTTCTACTGTATGTCTGCATATCAAGCCAAATTTCCTTTTTCAAGCTTTACGAAATATATTGATAATTTAGGAACACAATGTCAATTTATGGTTCATTGGTACTTTTGGATACTAGCCGATTTAATAATGATTAAAACGGATGAGGTCTATTCGGTTTACCAGGAAAGACAAGTATGACTATATTTTTAGCACAAAATATTTTTTTCAAGCTTAAATCATGTTATATTTATACTAAAAAGAGTTTTAGTGATTTTTTCATATATATACATAGAATATATATATATTTTATATGAATTCGGTTTTGGTTCGGTTTTGGTTTTCATTACCAAAACCATATCCAAACCGATAACCAAATATTTAGTTCGGTTCGGTTCGGTTTTGACCAATTCGGTTCAGTTATTTTCGGTTCGGTTCGGTTTCGGTTTTCGGTTAGTGTGGATATCACCCAATCCGTGAACACCCCTAAGTATGACTCAAATGTATGCGGCTTAACTGGGGTATTCTCGTAACTGTTTTCGACACTTTCATTGACCATCCTCAAATGTGTACTAGCGATGTTTGAACTTTGGACCTTTTGTGATATACCAAGTGTCTTACCATAATAATAAAAAAAAATGGAATTATTGTTTTAGTGAAATGGAGGAAAACAAGAAAACCCTACACATGATGCACTTATATGATTTTAATTGCAATGACACAATGTGTGAAACACAAGACAAACATAGTCATAGATGAAGATTGCTAGGTGTGTACCCAACCAGCTCTGTTTACATTGATTGTCTGTATCCCACATACCATCTCTTAATCACAACCTTAATTACTCCCTCCGTCTCAAATTTATTGTCAGGAGACAAGAAGCACAAATATTAATAAAAGTGGCACTACTATAACTCTCAACCACTTAAATGGAATATTCCCTCATTATATTCTCTTTTTCTTACTAAAATGGGTAAGTGGACAATTAATTTGAGACATCCATAAAAAGAAATATGGACAATAAATATGAGACGGAGGGAGTATATGATTTGCTCACATCTCCATATCTCAAATATCCATGCAATCACTTACATAATTACATTTGCTGAGATGGTTGTTCTAATCATGATTTGGTCAATGATTATCCAAACAGTATAAGCTAATTTTGCACACTGTCATTTTATAAGTAACATAAAAAACAATTGCTTTATAAATTTATAGAAAACATAAGTCAAACAGAAATTTTAAGACATGTTTTGTGCTTTTTTTAAAAAATTAATTACCAATACAATCCATATACACATCCTCTTTACTAAAACCTACTAAAAATTTTCTCTTTCACACAAACGTCCAATGTGGTGCGCAAAAAAGAACTTTTGGGCACCAAAGTCTGCCATTGACCACTTTTGACTATCTACCCAAAAAAATTAAAAATCACTAATTATATTTGGTGCCCAATTTATACCTTTTGGGCACCAAAGTATAGGTTGCGTTTTTCTATTGATGTATAAATTAATCTCCGTGCTCAAGAATAAAGAATCAATTTATAAAAAATGTGGTGCGCAAGAATACATCTTTGGGCACCAAAACATAGGTGGCCCTTTTCTATTGGTGTATAAATTAATCCCGGTGCTGGTTGCATAATCAACTTTTTGAAAAATGTGGTGCGCAAGAATACAATTTTGGGCACCAAAGTATAGGAGGCGCTTTTTTATTGGTGTATAAATTAATTCTGATGCTCAAAGTTAAAGAATTAATGTTAAAGAATTAATGTTTGGTGCGCAAAAGTGGGTACATGCGCACCAGAATGGACAAAAAATGCTTATACGGTTCAAATACATCATTTTATGAAGATTCCTTTGTAAATACGACTATTTATCCAAATCACACTTTTTTTTTTAAAGTAAATTACATAATACTTACTCCTTCCTGTCCACAAACAAAAATGAGACAAATTATGATATGTGTAATTAATGCAAATTTTGATAGATAAAAAGTTATTTTTATACATTTATTATAAAATTAGAATGAGTAATGCAAGTTTTGATTAGAATATCAAAATAGAAAAAAATTGTCATAATTACTGTCTATACATGAAATCTGACACTTTTAAAAATAAAAATGTGTACAGTTTTTGTGAGACGGAAAAAGTATATAATTAGACTAACATATACATATTTTGTGAGTGTGAATCAAATTTGCATATTCTTTGGGTAATATGTAGTAGAACTAATCTAATAGACGTGTGACACATCATGATTATTTTTCTCACATCGAAATATCAATCAAAGTAATACTACAAGTTTACAATATAATTAATGCCCAATAAATTTGTTCAATAATTTAAATGGTCCCTGAAAAGTTATTACGATCATCGTACACGACATAGAATCATTAAATAAACATAGTTTTTGCTATACAATACCCAAAAACATTTATAAACTTATTAAGATACTTACTGATTTGATTTTTTTTTTTTTTTTAATTGATTCATTTTAACTTATACACAAAACATCTATCAAGAATCAGCAATGCAATCATAATTTTATTTCAAAATTCACCTTAAATAAGAAAATAACAAGTTTATAAATGATTTTTAAACACTGCTTCAGTGGGCATTGTATAAGAAAACCTTTAATGTGAGAGAAATCACTGGAGTGATTAATAGAATTGTAAATGACCACGAAAATACCTTAATTAAATCACATGCATTTAAATAAGAAATACTGGTCCTGTAAAGTACATACAAACATTGTATTATTTTGTGAATTACTAACAACAATCCTATTAGTTTTGTTCAAGCTTACTTTAATTAAAAATATTTTCAAATATAAACTAATTTGATATTAATACATAAATTCATTAAAATTGACTTATCTTAACTATATATTGTTATCATATATTCAAATGATGGCTTTTACTTTTAGAAACATTGTTAATTAAAAAAGGGTTTTGTTAACAACCACTCTTGATGTTGTGTCTAAACATTTCATAATTAAAATATTAACAATCAACGAACACCAAACATTTCATGTTTAACATCGCATTTCATGTTTAAAATGAATAAATGTGTATAATTATGAAATATACTAGTTCATTTAATGCTAGTTTTTTAATTAAGAAATGTTTAAATACAACCTTAAGAGTTGTGGTTAACAAAACCTATTAAAAAATTACTTAAAAAAACCGATAAAGCGGTTAATTATTTCATCTCAAAGTTATTCCACCGATAAAAACACATAATTTAAAAGACAAATTAGAGCATAAGGTATGGGGTGTTATTAGTGACGCTCAACGACGCTATTCGTGTCAACCAATATCGGACGATCGTGCTATTCGCGAGCCAAGCGTTTTGAGCTAATCTGAACTACTCAAGCCATTTGCATTCTTTTTTATTGTGAGTGAATGGTATTTTTAGTGGCGATTTTGTGGGACCCATCAAATAATATTCTTCTTCTTTGACCATATCAACCAATGTTTTCAAACCCGGTCGACCGTACGGTTCAACCGGTCGGACAGTGCCTGGCACTAAAACGGTCAAAACCCGATTTTCAAAACCGGGTCAACCGTTAGACCCAGGGTTTGAGTGACCGGGTCAACCAGTCATGAAACCGGCCGGTTTCGTTTTTTTTTTTTTTTATATTTTTCAAATTTTTATGAAATCGGGTTGACCGGTTAGGCCGTGATCGAACCGGTTGACCGGGATCAAACCGATTGACCGATCGGAAAAAAATAAAATAATAAAAATGAAAAGCCGGTTGACCGGCTGATCGAGCCGGTCTTGGGTGACTGACCGGCCGACTAAAAACCGGTTTTTAAAACCTTGATATCAACTACTGGAGTATTAATCACATTCTATTTGTCTTACTTAACACCAAATAACACCCAAATAAATAAAAATATAAATCACTCCCCCTATTATTTCTTCCCCAACTGAATTTATAGGGAAGAAGAAATAAAACTACTTAATAACTCATTCTACTACTCATTTCTACCAATTTAGATCCTATCATTTCAATTATCAAGGTACGGTTTCGCATTTTTTGTTAGGGATTCTAATTTTTTTTTATAAACTTATGTTATTGAATTGATTATGTTATCTGAATTGTGTTGAACTTGAATGTATGTGTAGAATTAGATCCCTTTATGTTAACTGTTTTCAGTTCGTGTTTCGCGAAATAGTATTCGATTAGTACTGTTAGATATTTATGACTGCTGTTCGTATTCGTGTCTCGGTTAGTATGTTTTGAATGTCAACTGATAAGGCGAATTAATAGGAACTTGTGAGGTAGCTAAACTTATATGAAGAATTTAGGTGATGTTAGGATGAGGTCCGTCACTCCTCTTGATTACGCAGCGTTTCACCTATTGTTAACATCTCTGCTGTTGATACTTATAAATTTCAACTGTTTTCTGTTCGTGTTTCGCAAAATAGTATTCGATTATTAGTAGTATAACATCTCTACTGTTAGATATTTATGAATGCTGTTCGTATTCGTTACTCGGCAGGATATTTTGTTTAGCGTGTTTTAAATGTCAACTGATAAGGCGAATTACTAGGAGCTTGTGAGGTAGCTAGACTTATATGAAGAATTAGGTGACGTTAGGATGAGGTCTGTCACTCCGCTTGATTACGCAGCGTTCCACCTATTGTTGATATTTATAAATTTCAACTGTTTTCGGTTCGTGTTTCGCAAAACAGTATTCAATTGGTAGTATTATAACATCTCTACTGTTGATACTTATGAATGCTGTTAGTATTCTTCGTATTCGTTATTCGGCAGGATATTTTGTTTAGTATGTTTTGAATGTCAACTGATAAGGCGAATTAATAGGAGCTTGCGAGGTAGCTAGACTTATATGAAGAATTAGGTGACGCTAGGATGAGGTCCGTCACTCTGCTTGATTACGCAGCGTTCCACCTATTGTTGATATTTATAAATTTCAACTGTTTTCTGTTCATGTTTCGCAAAATGCTATTCGATTAGTACTGTTAGATATTAATGAATGATGTTTGTATACGTTATTCGGCATAATATTTCGGTTAGTATGTTTTGAATGTCAACTGATAAGGCGAATTAGTAGGAACTTATGAGGTAGCTAGACTTAAATGAAGAATTAGGTGATGTTAGGATGAGGTCCGACACTCCGCTTGATTACGCAGCGTTCCACCTATTGTTAACATCTCTACTGTTGATACTTATAAATTTCAACTGTTTTCAGCTCGTATTTCGCAAAATATTTATGAATGCTGTTCGTATTTGTTATTCGGCATAATATTTCACTGATTAATAGGAGCTTGTGAGGTAGCTAAACCTAAATGAAGAAGGAGTAGCGATTAGGCGACGTTAGGATGAGGTCCGACACTCCACTTGATTACGCAGCGTTCCATCTCTCGCCTAGACGATCAAGGTAGTCTCGCGTTTTTAGTACCAATCCTAGTCTCAGCGTCTATACTGTAGGTGATTAAGTTTTTTTGTTGTAATGTAGATGTGAGCTTTTTGTTTCGAGTGGTGGAAGTACCGAAAGGATTGCGTCAGGTTTGGTGAAGCCGTTTGTGACTCATTTGAAAGTTGCCGAGGAACAAGTGGCGGCAGCTTTGCAGTCTATTAGGCTTCAAGTGGAGAGTCGGGAAAATGTCGAAACGTGGTTCACAAAGGGCACATTGGAGAGGTAATGCGCTTTTTTTTTTTTATAGATTACTAGTTTCGTATTGCCTTGTAAGTCGATTGCGTTTAATTTCTCGTGTTTCTAGGTTTGTGCGTTTTGTTAGTACACCAGAGGTCTTAGAGCTTGTGAGCACCTATGATGCTGAGATGTCTCAGCTAGATGCAGCACGCATGATGTATTCACAGGTATGTGATTCGGGACTATGGAATCCTACATTTGAAAAGTTTAAGCATTAAAGTTGGTCCTGATAATTGGTTTTCCGAAATGTTTGCAGGGATCGTCAGACCAGCTTTCCAGTACCCCGGGTATTTTACTTATCTCATATTGAATAATTAGTTACGAAAACATGTTCATTGTATCGTTAATATGGCTCTGTTCCATCACGTTGGACCCGTGTGATGTCCTGTCGAATTGTAGCTTTAGGATTTGACTGCAACAACTGACCTTAGACTAGCGTTTCACATCCATAGAAGTATTTATATGTCACAGCTAATTCACTCAATATAGTTGTAACACCTATAACAGATGTTTCTATGCACACTATGCTATATGAACGTTATGACATAAGAACTGTTTGTTAGTGAGCCAAAATAAAGAACTCATTAAATTCTTATAATGTTTTGTGATGTGGTACATATGAGGAATATTTGCGCAGAATGTAGCATGACTGCATGAGTAATGGCTCACATTTACGTTATTGGTGACTATACATGGCCTTGAACATAGTATTTGGTCTAGGCTTCCGTCTTTTATATATACCAACCAAATTGTTGCTCAAAGGGGTAAGAATGTACAAACTACTGGATAGGCTTCAATCATGATTATAACATCTAGAGTGGCATCTTTTGGTTAAAGGAAAATCATCTTCCTGCAAATTTGCTGTACTACCTACTAGTTTACTACCTTACAATTGCATATGTGGTAGCAGCAGATGTAAATCTGGATAATAGATTCCGACTATAGAATTATGAATTATGATTGATCAGAGCACTCGTCAAGTTCCCTGACACTTATAGTTATAGGTAAACAAATGAGATCACCAAAAGTTTACATAATACTAAGCATTACTCTTGTCACTTTTCATCTGTTAGAATTGATGTTTTCTTTGTTATCTGTTACAAAAATAGTTGCTAAGAATCTAGCATAAACAATTTTCTCTGTGTTCATTGAGTAAGTCTGCAAATGTATATATTTGGTGGGGCGCGGGGGAATTAGATGTCGTGTATGGAGAGAGAATTGAGTATGCAATTGAAATTAGTATAGCCAAACAAGGGCTTTGTAAGCAATATACTGCTCTTGTTGTAATCTGTTAATTTTAACGCAATTTTGTTCAATATTGTGGTTTATAATAAGAGCCAATTTATAATAAGAGGCTCTTCCATGTTTGTCCTGGACCCTTACTTTACTATCCACTGTTAAGATGAGAAAATGGTGAAGTATTGAAACATGTTTTTTGTCTTCGTTTGTTATATATTGAAAGTTTAACAATATGTATTTGCATCCCTTTCCATTGTATAACATAATGCCTAAATATAGATTGTGGTTACTAGCTGGAGTAAGAGTCCTGAACCTTGATTCTACAAGGGGTTCTAATACCAGGCTAATTGGTTCCTTTACTGTAATCCAGGTGGTGAGAGATTAAGCTCAGCAACAGGGGGCGATGCAACAAAGTAAATAATCCTTTCTCTCCCTGTTCTTTATGTTTATGTTTATGTTTATGCATGGTTTGTGTTATGCCAATACAAGTCATTACATTTACGAGATTCCAAAGTACAACCCTGCATATCCTTAGTTACTTTGATCAGCTAAATTGCAGTTGAACACACATATTTGGTTAAAAAAATAGTTGTACTTTTATAATTCATGGTTCCTGTCCATCTGCCATCTGATATGATGTAAAGGCGTGTCTGTGATTT
This sequence comes from Chrysanthemum lavandulifolium, assembly GCA_022545495.1. Lineage (NCBI taxonomy): Eukaryota > Viridiplantae > Streptophyta > Magnoliopsida > Asterales > Asteraceae > Chrysanthemum > Chrysanthemum lavandulifolium. Next base: position 282,994,666 of record CM040244.1, read on the forward strand.
CATGTTTTATTGCTTGTTTTACAGGAAGGAGCTTCAAAGGGCAATTGATGTAAGACTGGCAACTGTAAAACAGGACTTGGCTACGGCATGTGCTCGTGCGGAGGCTGCTGGGTTTAACCATGACACTGTAGCAGACCTTCAATCATTTGCCGAGAGGTTTGGAGCCACCCGCTTAAAGTAAGTATTCTTCAATCCAATTGCTTTTGTGTTTTGATACTCTTGGGAGGTTTTGACTTTCGACCATCCTTCAGAACTTTGGAGAGGCCAACAATAGCACCCTTTTAAGTCAACTCAAATTATATTATAATATAGTAACTACAAAGTATTACTTAATTTTAATAATTTAAAAGCAACTAACATATAATTTTAATTCATAAATTTTATATTTTGGGTATCCAGAAGGGGCAAAAATGAATGTCATATACTTCCTTCCACATTTCTTGTTCTATCGATGCTTGATCTATAATGCAAATTACAAATAAATAAGCTATGACAACTGCAACATTTTTCCTCCAAATTTTTCGTTTTAAAAATATACTTATATTTTAAAAATATACATATATTAATATTTTGACTATTAATTTGTATCTAAATTCTAAAGTAGTTAACAAATAGTCCATATCTGTGTATATATCAAGTCAAACATTGTATATCTTTTGGTTAATTTTCTTGCTCTTTCATTTCTTTTTCTTTTTCATGAAATTAGAAATTTGTTTACATTCATTCCAAAAAAAGTAGTGGATAGATGAAATTATATTTACTTAAAGTATCAAATTTGAAAAAAAAATGATATGCCCAAAAAGGACACACATTTTATTTTGGATTGTCTAAGTTATATGTTTGCTTTTGTGATTGTTATTGACTTTTGTTATAGGAAATTTTATAATGTCAAACATCATGATTAAGAAAATGATTTAGGTTGATGGTGTCATATTTATGGTGCATCTAAATCTGAAACTGTTGGTAGCATTGGATCCCTTGGTGGTGAAAACACTGGTGGCCCATGTGCATTATGTATCACGTCCCTCACGGATCATTTGTCTTCTAATGAGCAACAAAATTCAGATTTTGACACTTAATTTTAAAGTTAAGTGTCGTCAATGATGTACATCAAAATGACGAAGTAAAAATTGTTTTTGAATAATGCTTTAAATATGTATGTACTTTTATTTAGTTTTAATAGTTGAAATGTACTACTATTTCATATTAAAAAATGTAAATAGTATGGAAAGATTCTCTTTGGTGTTTGCTCCAAATGAAAATTGTTTATTTTTCTCGTGAAACACTCCTTCAATAGCATAGTTTGGTACTCCTTCCTATTCAAGTTAATATATATATTTTTTTGATGCTTGGAAAAGTTGCTACTCGACATCTATAAAATATGAATAAAACCATAATTTTTTAAGGACAACCACCTACTTACTAGAATGTTTCTAAGATTGCAATAACTTTTGGCCTAAAATTTCTATTTAATTAATTTATTTTCCTTCAATATCAATTCTAAGATTTTAAGTTTATAGTAAAGAAAGTTATTAATATACATATTTTATCTGATAGCTACTGGTAGTTACAGTGTTTTTTATTTTATTATTTTTTGTCGCCAAGTATAAGATTGCTTTATAACATGTTTCCATATTGGTGCAGCCAAGCCTGCTCTAGATACGTCTCACTCCACAATAGACATCCGGAGTTGTTTAACACTTCATCATGGAAGTCTGACGTCCGAGATCAACCTATCCAATCTTCTTACGCCTCCAACACGTCTCTTGACGATGACCCACCAACCACCACTTCCCAGCCACCCAAGTCCCTTTCTTCCTCTGCCACGTTTCCTTCAAGACGTGGCATTACTCCTATAAGTCAGGAAACAAGCATTCTTGCTGACACGTCCTCTGTTGTGAACGAAAAACAAAACGAAGAGGAGTGTGTTATTGACGACCCGTTAGCTCAACCTGCTACTCAAACATCTTCTAGGCGGCTCAGTGTGCAAGATCGTATCAATCTTTTCGAAAACAAACAAAAAGAGGGAGGTTCTGCTTCCGGAAGTGGCGCCAAACTTGTAGTTACTAAGCCGGAGCTTCGTAGGCTCTCCTCTGATGTTTCACATTCACATTCAGCTGCTCCTGCGGCTGTTCTGAGAAGATGGAGTGGTGCTACTGACTCAAGCATTAATTTGAGTGATGACAGGAAAGAAGATCTGAAAGACATACCCGGTTCCGTTGTTACAGAGGTTCAGAAAGATCAAACACGTTCCGCCACTCAGTTGACTGTTTCTTCTTCGGTCAAATCTGAAGAATCTGTGGGGTCAAATCAGTTGACTTCTAATTTAGAAAAAACTCACTCTTTGACATCTTTAACAAAGTCTGATGATGATTCGTTGACTGGTTCCCAATTCAATGACTTTGATGGTGGTCAAGAAGAACAAGTTAGCAAGTCTGATCAAGTGAAATTTGGTTCTTCAACTGTTGGCTCATCTAAACTAGATACCAGATTGGTAAAGGACTCCGATCCTGGAATGATGACTTTAAGGGCTCCTCCTAAGAAAACGTCACCAATACCGGATCAAAATTCAGGAAGCCTTTGCTGCTTCTCAGCAGAGACGATTAGAGGTTGGTTTGTTACGTTCCCAACCCAGGCTGAATTCTGTAGAAGTTCAAAAGGAAGATTCGATATCAACTGAGGAGCAATATAACGATTCTGGGCCCCAAAAACTGAAGTTCCAAAAGCAAGTTCAAAAGGGCGATGGTAGTGGTTATGTTCATGGATATAGTAGTACGCCACCATCTGGTAAATTCTTTCAGGGGGGATCCGGGTCAAGGCAGCTAAAAGGGAACCAAGAACTCAATGACGAACTTAAAGTGAAAGCAAATGAACTTGAAAAGCTTTTTGCAGAGCATAAGCTTCGAGTTCCAGGAGACCAACCCAACCCTACACGTCAAAGCAAGGTCTCTGATGTGGAATCTGATCAGACAACGAGACTAGCATACAGGAAGCAGGTTGCAGATCCTATTCCTGAACAGCAAAGAATGTTTGAATCTCCAATTCCGGTCATGGATTCAGGTGGTCGAAATCATAATTATTTGCTTCAGGCTGAGGTTGAATTTAGTGACGATTCTAGGGGAAAGTTATACGATAGTTACATGAAGAAAAGAGATGCAAGACTAAGGGAATCATGGGATTCTAATGGAGCAGAGAAAGAAGCAAGGATGAAAGCAATGAATGATAGCCTCGAGCGCCATAGTACCGAAATGAAAGCTACCCTTTCTTCTTGGTCTGCGGATAGACAGAATTCTGTATCTAGTGCGCAACGACGTGCAGAAAAGCTCAGGTCATTTAATGCTCGCTCCGCTTTAAAAAGAGAAGAGGTATCATCATTTTCATTTGCTATATATAATAACTATATAACATTTGTAAATTTAAATGGGTTATAAAAAAATGATGATGCATTGTTTGTTAGAATTTACCCTTAAGACTTTGATTGCAGCCGCTAGATTTTGGGCAGCTTCAAGATGTTGGAGATCTATCTGGTTTAGGTCTTTCGAGGAATATTCCAGTTAAAAAGCCGTTAGTCCGCACCCCAATCCCGAGATCAGCCACCAAACTGACCTCTACTTCTGGGAAACGGAGGACACAACCCGACAATCCTCTTGCACAGTCTGTCCCAAACTTTTCTGACCTACGAAAAGAGAATACAAAGCCTTATTCTGCAGCTAGCAAAGCAGCAGCTCGTTCTCAGTTAAGAAACTATGCCCGCAGCAGAAGTAGTAATAATGAAGAGATGCCATCTGTTAAGGAAGACAAGTCACGACGGTCTCAATCTTTGAGGAAAAGCTCGGTGACTTCATTGGAGAGCTCAGAAGGTGTGATTTTGACGCCACCGAATGAAGGTCACATGAAATCATCGAAAAATGTGGAGCCAAGGCGGTTTCTGAGGAAGAATACAGGTATAGGACCTGGTGCTGGAAGTGTTGCTGCCAAAAGGAAAGCTTCAATGGTGTCTAAAGCTGTGAACAAGGACGAAGAGTATGATAAACCAGCATCCGAACCAGATGTTAAAGATGATGGCTTGGAAGAGCTTGACACCACAGAAACCGAAGATCAAGTTATTGCAGATGAGGTTGAGTCAAGAATGAGCCCTGAATCTGAGATATTGATAAATTCTGAATCAGAAAATGGCAACACCTCACAGTCGTTTTCGCAAGTTGATCATACTTCAGTTGCTGAATCGCCTGCTACTGTGACTTCCCCGTTTCCAGTGCAAAATTCACCTGGTGAGAGCCCAATGTCATGGAATTCTCACACCAATCACCCATTCTCTTATAATCATGAGGCTTCTGATTTTGAATCTCCCATGAGGAGCCCTGCATCTTGGAATCTACAACCAACAGAAGCCGATGCAGCTCGAATGAGGAAGAAATGGGGGATTGCTAAAATATCTAGTCCCATAGCCAACTCTTCTGGCCTACAATCTCGCAAGGATATGGCCAAAGGATTCAAACGGTTGCTTAAATTTGGAAGGAAAAGTCGCCACACTGATAATTTGTCTGATTATATCTCTGCTACAACTTCCGAGGGAGACGATGACACCGAAGATGGAAGAGATCTTGCTAATCGGTCATCAGAAGATCTGAGGAAGTCAAGAATGGGATACTCACATGGTTTCAGCGAGAGCGATTTTTATGGTGATGAAGGTCAGCCTTCTTTTCTTACTACTTCCTCTTTTCTACGTCACTATAATTAAACACATTTTTGCCATTGCAGTCAACACATTGCAGAGTTCGATCCCAGCACCTCCATCAAATTTCCGATTGAGGGAAGATCAACTCTCGGGAAGCTCCATGAAAGGTACTGTTTCTACATATTAGTAATAGTAACTTTACATTTAAAAGCAATGGTCTAATTATCTGGCAAAGTCTTCAAAAGTTAACATTCAGTCGAGTCTATGGTCACTTGTGCTGAGTTTTGAATCAAATTTAAGAAGTTCGAAACAATTTTCTTTTGGTGATTATTCTCTAATCGTTGGTGCTATTTTGAACAGCTCCCCGGTCATTCTTTTCATTGTCAACTTTCCGAAGCAAGGGAAGTGACTCAAAACCAAGATGAGTTTATATTTTGGAGGTAAAGCGATTTATAAATAGGTACATATATAAGATCTACAATGTATATCTTAATGGCTCGAAAGCAATTATTTGCGACATCTTTTGTTGAGCAAAAGAGATCGCCAATGGGTGAAAAATTATTGTTGATTTTGGTAGAGGCTTATCAATTAGTTGTTAATTTGTGTAAGACAATGTTTTGATACAACATATGCTAAGCTGTGGATATTCTTCAATTCCTTTGTACGTGCGTTATATTTTAGAAGTAAAAGTTGATATATGCCGTTTAACTCAAGATTCTGAGATTTTGTTACTTCCTTTGTTTACAGTGTTCATCACAGTTAACAACATGAATCGTTATTCGGTTTAGTACTTACTCATTGCTCCATCAACCGAAAGTCCGCACCACACCGATGACTTAAAACAAAAACATGGTTATCAACACCATATCTAAACTAGTGAAATAGTGCAACTGTTCATGTAGTTAAATACAGGCCAAATGCTATTATGTTTGAATGCAAATGATATAATAACTAGCCTTATACAAACCTGTCACCTTTATAAAATCATGAGAGAAACCAAACATAAAAACAAAGACTTGTAACAACGTTGGGAATTAAACAACATCCTAAAAACATGAGATAAACCAAGCATAAAAACAAAACTTGTTTGGCATATACTATGCACATTTGAGATTTGAGCTTTTTACAAAGTTACAACACAACTGTTTCTGTTACGGAGAAACATAGGCGTCCAGTTCAAATTTGATTAATTTTCTGCATTTCATCCACCATTTTCTTCAATGGCTGAATCCTCCTTTGAGATAGAGTCCTCTGCGGCTAGCCGCCGTAGGCGGCCTCCTCGTCACACCACCCCGACACTTTCCCACCAATCACCAAACTTCTCATTCTCAAGCACCAATACTTCACGTAGGACTCGTGGTATACGTGTGCCGCCCACCACTCCTTTTGCCTCAGACACTGACACATCATGGCAGGCTGAAATCTCGTGGCAGTTTGAGCCTGCTGGCTTTAGAGACAACCGTGGCAGCAACCTTAGTGCAGCCTTAACACCATGGGCTGAGCCTAATCGTTCAGGGGCACCTACTCCTGGGGGACATGTGTTTCGCCAGTCAGCAAATGACTTTTACCTTTCTCGTACTACTGCTGTAGGTGGTAGTAGCGGTGGTAACTTTCGCAGCTTTGCCAACCCGTCCTATGATCAATCTATTAACAGTCCTGCGTCATTGGGTAGGCTTGAGCTCCAAAGTTATGTTTCCAAAAGTACTCATACCAGATACCATGTTCCACGCACGCCCATGGCTGCTACTACTGACAAAAAGAAAGATCATTCGACGACTATTGATGATCTTAGCATGACTGATGATGATTTAGAGAATGAAACAAAGAGAAAATACGATAAAAAGGATCACCATAGTTATGGTTACGGAGGAGGTGGTCAAAAACTGCCAAGTCCTCGTAAGAGTTTTATAGAGCACGAAGATATTGATGAGGATGATGATGACGAAGATGGTGTTGAAGATGAAGTTGCGCCACCAAAACAAATAGGGGTGTTTGGATTGTTTAAGTTTTCAACAAAGTTGGATATATTTCTTGTGATAATAGGCAGTTTGGGTGCTTTGATTAATGGAGGATCTTTACCTTGGTA
>CM040244.1:283001529-283024217 GCA_022545495.1 Chrysanthemum lavandulifolium
TGAAGGCATAAGATTAACCAAATTTGCACAAAATTTATAAAATTAAAAGATGTTATGGATATACATTTTCTTTAGAAAAGGTAAAATGGAGTACTCATACAGACTCGAGACCATTTGTAAGGAATTCAATAGACTATCCATTATATAACTTGTTTGAACAGTTAGCACTTAGCAGCAAACGATATTTAATTTGGTTGTATAGTAAGGTTGTCGGTCGAAATCATGAAGTTATTAGGCTATTACTGGAAATGCTCTCTCTATCATCAACAGGGAGCACTTCCAAGGCAGAAATATCCATCTCCTTTAAAAAGGGTGAACGATTAAGTAAAGACGTCCTCATACATTCTTCATTCTCTAAGCCTCCAAATGAAACAAACTCTACTTTTCGAAGCTGCAGTTGTCCCAGTCTGCTGAAATCGACCTCTGAAGACGGAACTGCAGGCAGTGGGTCATCATCCTCGTATGCAGACTTCAAAATTGTTTAATGTTTAGATGCACAGCTATCAGATTATAAGATGATAATTATATGTGCATTCCACTCACTTTGATTAGAAGGGTCTCCAAATTTGGGAAGCCACAAATCAAGTCAATAGCACATGACACCATATTCCCATTGCTAAAATCTACTTCATATAATCGAAGTGTCTTGAGGCATGGTAAGGTGGTCCGAACACTAATTTCAGCATCTGCCGATACCTACAAGAAAAGTTGTACATAGAAAGACAGTTAGTGAAATAATCCAGACGTGTTGCAATATGTTATACAATGAATTTGAAAAATCCAGCTTAACTTTACCTTGCAGTCCCAAAAATCAAGATTAAGTTTTTGGAGCTTCGGGAAACAACCCATAAGTTGAAAGATACTGGAACTGGTAATCATAGTCATATTGTCAAGCTCACACAATGGCAAATATAACACTTTAAGATTTTTGAGTTCTGCAATCTCAGCTCGTTTTATTTTGCTTGGGGTGTTATCTCTAAGTTTCAGAATCTCCAGTGACGGACTACGACTAACAAATTCCCCACATCTGTAGCTTCCAAATACTACCTCAGACAAGTCCAAACTCAAAAGATTTGGAAAACCACCAAAACTAGACACTGGACAAAAATGACAGTTGAAAAGCTTCAGATGTTTCAACTTTAGGCAAGAGAAAAGATGGGTAGGTAACTTAAGTGGTGTTGCTTCCATATTTAGAAGAGTGAAGTCCAAAATTCCCTTTTGGGACAAGACCAAAATCCAATTACTAATACCATCAACATCCAATATGGAGTTGCATCCTTTTTCTATGTAGAGGTGAAACTTCGTAATGGCACCTTTATGATGACGAAAAAACATATCTATAATCTTCCCATAATCTTTTTCCTTTTCTATCTCTTGTAAATACTCATAGAAGTCCTCATCAAACATGAGTTGGTTGATCATAGTCCACTTATACCTCCAACTTCTTGACAAGGTACCAGTTCTCACCGCGTCTTGTAAAGGCAAACGATTCAGAATATTAGTTAACATATCATCTGGCATGTTGCTAATAACATCGTCTGATGCAAACTTGGATGCTTTACGTGCCCCATGAGTCTGTTCCATTATCCTAAAAAGAAGACAAGATAAACTTCATAAATAGAAATGGCTATGACAATACAAATTCAATTGTGACATCTAAGTGACTATCTTGTACACAGAGCAGAAGTGATTATTGCATTTTTGTAGAACATAAGCAAATCCAAACAATATGCCTTTGTATCAATTTTGGTTCCAACATCTAATTATCTTGTACAAACAGAAATGAAACATGATAAATTAATGTAACTAATGAAAGATTAATGTCCACATCATTTTCCTACACTGATCAATGTGCCATACTAAACTTTCACTAATAAACAATTATAATCTTGGCGGATCTGTATCTCTTTCCTAAAAGAAAACTATTTGTTTTTTCCAAAAGTTATCAACATAAAAAACAACAATTTAGTAATCTTAACAACTTATAAATCATGTACTAATCACAAATGCAAAAGTAGATTACTTATTGGTCGTTGTGGTTATCTCCATTTCGGATGTAGTGCCTCTTACGAGGTAAGTGTACAAATAGTCCCAGATGTTAAGGTTTCGTCAGGTTAGTGGTCCAAAAAGCTAATAGGCGTCAATGAGCTCTTTAAATAAAAGTGAATTTTGTCTTTTTAATCTAACACATCCAACACCCTTTGACCACGCAAGCATAACTTACATATCCAAACACCCCATTTGCTTAACAAACTCATTAACGCCCTATGTATGGATTATACGAGTTGTGTATGGGTCTTAAAGGGGTGTTTCGATGTGTTAGTGGTAAATAGACCAAAATAACCTTTTACTTAACAAGCTCATCAACGCCATTAGCCTTTCAAATTTGGACCACACGAAACCTCAAAATGAGGGACTACTACTTAGTGTGTTAACATGTCAGATTGGCCGGGTCGGGTATGTTCGGGTTGAGGCTAAAGAAACAACACCTGAGCCAACCCAATTAAGCTTTAGGACTGGTCAAGTTTGGGTCCGTTCGGGTCGGGTATGTTCGGGTTAAGATTAAGGAAAACACATCGGAACAACCCTGTTAAGCTTTCGGGTTGGCCGTATTTGGTTATATTTGGGTCGGGTATGATTGAGTTGAGGCTAATATTTGTGTTCTCGAGTATCACTTAAGGAAGAAAAGTAAAGAAAATAAAATGTGATTTGGTTGATTTTGAAAAAAGTTTCCTCCCAAAAAGTTAAGAACCAAGCATAAAGTATTATAGAAAAAACTTGTTCAAGTTGATCGATAAACCCGAATTAGACAACCATACACATCGACCCTATTTAGCATTTGGGTTTATCAATGAACAACCCAAATAAGATTACTAACCCGATTAACCCGACTAGACTAGTTTAAATCAGATTTGGCTTTGATAAATAGTCCCGTGATTAAGACATCCATAAACATAATACATTTCTCAGGTGATTCAAACAACCCATAACTGAAATGTACCGAATTCAATCATGTATACTTAACCTTAATAAGTACAAGCAAGATAAAATAAAATAGGGAAAATGTGTTATACCTTAATCGTCGTTTATACGAACTAAGAACAAAACCCACGTCAGCTAAGTTTAAGAATCCGCAGAAAAACTATTGAACTCTATTTGTTTTACTTCATCCGCATTTAAAGAGTTCGGTTTTTGTCGTCTGTTGATGAGTGGGACCAGCCAACTTGGACATGGGGTCACGTAATACGTGGAATTAAAAAAATGTTTAATAAGTGCAACTTCACAGGAGATATATGGTGAATTTGTCGATAGGACGTCTCCCGTGCCTTTCCATCATGTGGACCCTCCACACTAACTAAAAACAAGAAGCTATTGACTTTATTCATTGTTTACAAAATTATTTAGGACCTACGATTGCGAATATGGACCTTGACATGATGTTGATCGTAGAAAAGGGAGATGAAATAAAAATAAATTCCCAGCGCCCAGTGGGTCCATTTGGATTGGTTCGAAACATCACGCAGTACATGCCTGAGTTGGAGACCCTCCACACTAACTAAAAACAAGAAGCTATTGACTTTATTCATTGTTTACAAAATTATTTAGAGCGAGGGTGTCGTGGCCTCCCAATTCTCTTCATTTAGAACCGTGCCACATCACCTCCACATCACTCCAACACACTAACAAAAAATACCCCTCAATCACAACATACTTACTTCTCTTCATTTGGGCCTCACCCACTATCACTTTATTTATTTTCCATATTTTCCAAACACAACTAAATTCAGTTTATTCATTTAAAATACAACATACAACATACAATACGGAAAATAAAAATAAAAAACATACGGAAAATTTAAAAAACATACGAAAAAAACATACGGAAAATAAAAACCATACGAAACTTAAATAATACAACTTTATTTGTAGTATTTTCTTTATCAATTCGTCTTGTTTCTTCTTGAGGATCGTTCTTTTTATTCCCAATTTTCAATATCATGCATGAGAAACTCCGATTCTCGGCACTCTTGCTTCGACTTTTCTTTCGCAATCTTAGCCTCGACACTTCTCGTCTCCGTCGACTTTACGTTTATACTCTTGAGCTAAAGCTTCATGATAACATCCGATTGACTCCTCCTGCTCGTTGACGACTCCACCGATTTAGTTTTTTTTGCCGGACGAGGCTTGCTCGCCGGACGAGCTCGTGGATCGGTCGAATAATTCGATATTATCTGCATTGATCCTCCGTGAGTCCCATTTGGGATATTATCTCAAAACCTTCCATGCCGAAACCATACTAAAGCTGTTTCCCGTCCCATTTTGTAAGCAAGTCTTGCATTCTCGATGTGACCGGTATCATTTTCCCGGATCTACGCTGCAAATGCTTGTAAAACCATTAAACTTTTGGCAATCACCGTTTATCAGAGTCCATTTTCCGTGCACATATTTTTTTATGCGATAAGGCTCGGACTACGAGCCTTGATGTAAAACCGAAAATCTAAAACTTGTTAAAAGACTATTTTGCCCTCAAATTAAAAAATTATAAAATACGAAAAATATGTCAAGCTCGGCAAATACGTTTATGACCAAACTAGTAAATACGTAATTTGTACAAGATAAATGAAACCGTCACGCTTACGTTTAAAACACATTGTATACGTCTATACGTTTTAGCAATGGGCTGAATTTTTATTTAATACACTAATGCGTGACAAGCCCAATCAAGTTGTGAACCAGGCCTTTGTTTTCCTTTTGGACTTAGCCCGTGTTGCTTTTTTTTCTTTTGTTCGGCTTAATGCAAAACCGAATAACCCCTCCCCTCCTTTTTTTTATACGCTCCACAAGTTAGTCATACCAAAACCCTAGCCACCAATAAGTCACGGCAAAAAGTAAACCCCTCCCTCCTCCATTTTTCTGTCGACACAAATGGTTCCCAAGGAAGGTTTGAAGGCTGATATATATCGTGGGCATGGTGGATTGAAGGCTGTTTGGTTTGGTCGTTGGGTGTATAGCTGCTGAGGTCGTGGGTTTAGGTCGTTGGTGAACTGCTGGTACGAAGGAAGGCTGTAATCGTGGCACCCTAGGCTCGACAAGGGAGTCTTGGTGTTGTTGGGCTGCTGGTCGTGAGGAGTTAGGGCACAAAAAGGGTCGTTTGTCTCAAGCTTTGTTCTCTCCCTCTCTTTTGCGACAAAGGTAACTTGTATCGTCTACCATCTTGTTTCTTTTTCTCCCTCATTTTCTGTTTTAGTCGCATGTTTCCAGACCTCAAGTGCACATATATCGTCACATAAAATGATGGAACTAAGTCACATAAAATCATCCTATAAAGCTACATAAAATCATGATTTAACTTTGTGAATGACGAATGAAATATGGCCTTGAAACCTAGTGTACGAATCTGATTTTGAACCATCTACATTCGACCCTTATGAAACTCTAATAATGAGCTAAAATAGCCTTGAAACTATACGTACACGTGCGTGGAATATTGGATTGATAACGATTGATTTACGGGTTTGGTTGGGACTGTTTTAGAAGCTGAATTTGGAAATGTTGTAACTTGAGTTTCATAAAGGTAAAATCCAGTATTTTTACATGAAAAGTTAGTTTAAGGTCTTATTGAAGTTTTCCAAGTGGTTTGGTCGAATTTGGAGTTGTCTAAGTCGTATTTTTAAATTTTACAAGATCAAGTGCCAAAGCTGAGAAAACGGGTCTGAAATTTAGTTGGATTGTTTGATTTTTAATTTTCAAACCATAAAGAATTGGGAGCTCTCCTTTTACAGGAGTGACATTTAGGATATAAATGAATTTCTGGGAGTTTTGGGAATTTTTCCAAGGTGTCTAAACAGGTCCAATAAGCGTAAACTTTTAAGGTGTATTTTCGATCACTTTACGGGCAGGTCTGGACTTGTGATTTTCCATAGGCCATTTGGGATGGAGATAGAACCCACCAATTTTGGAGACTCTTTTAACTCATATAGGAACCCTGGGATTTTACTTGATTTTATTTGAGCTAAGTAAGTATTTTATAAAAATCGCTAAATTCTGGTCCAAATGTGAACTTAAGAAAATGAAAGATAAAAAGAGGATATCAATAAGTAAAACACTTACACATGCATAAGAAGCTTATAAAATGAGTATATAAGTAATATATGATATCAATTCGTGTAGATTCGTTGAAGAAGATACGACGTTGCTTTCCGGTGTTACTTTCCCGTTTGTTTTCATTTCGTTGCTAAGGTACAGATATTCTGACCTTATCTCTTAAGGTTTCTCATGATTTGTTTACATCTTTCGATATTAGCTTTGAACTGTTATACTTTGCTCGAGCCTTCTATTTAGGGCTTCCCTATGACTACATTATGCACCCTTTTGTTATGAATTCGATTATGAACCTTTTACGATTATGAACCTTCGATTGTGAAGCTTATGAATCGAACCTTTCGATTATGAGCCATTGATATGAACTTTTGATTATGAACTTATGTTATGGAATTTTGATATGAACTTTTGATATGAATCCTTATGATATGATTATGCTTTGACCTTCGGTTTGATACCCGAGCCAAATATGTTTTCCACAGCCATGAAGGTAACATGGTAGTGTCGATGATGCTCTCGGCATGACTCAAGGCGAAGAGAGTGATGTTACGCCGTCCGCGGTGGTGGATCATATTTTGTATATGTGAGGTAGGGGCGTATGGATGCATCCTAGATGCGTTACATTATCGATATGATATGATTTGTCGGTGAATGATGTGGGTATGCGATCTGCGTCTTCACAGTTGGGAGCTAAAGCTACTCCATTGGTTCTTGAGGTCTCCCTCCTATTATATATGGTATTCCGAGGTCACCCTCGAATACAATGGCTACTTATGATATGATATGATATGATATGTTTAGGGCTCGTGGTAGATTTCGACAACCCTTACACTTTTGATATGCCTATCTTGTACTTCAGTATTTCCCAACGCACTATAATCTGTATTAATTGTTCATTACTCGGTACCCTTATATGACTCACTCTTACCAAGATATAGATACTCCTTTTCATTGATCATCACACTTTCATTTCGTTATTTGGACTATCGTTCCATTCGCGTCTTAGGGTTATTATATGTTATTGGATTTGATTATGCTTTTCATGTGTTATGTGACTCACCGATTACTCTGCTGCGATATGATTAATATACGGTTATCTAAGTTACTGTTTTCATCGATGATATGTGATCTCACCGTTATGTGACCCTACGAATTGTCGGTGACCATGCTAATGTGTAATCGTTAGTTTTATCATTTATTATGTGTGCTTCGTTCGTTAATCCCGTGGACTATGACTATTCGTTGTGTCCTTATCGCTTATTGTTTACCCGCCATGTTTACATTTACATCTATGCTACGGTTTGATTAGTTAAATGGTTCGACTTGTGACGTCGGCTTGTTAATTTGTTTAGTTGCCTGCTATGTCTTTAATTCATTTAATTATATCGTTTATACTATATTCCTACTTATTACGTGTGATCGCCATGTGTTGATCTTTGTTAGTACTTCATTGTTATAATCTTGGTTATGTTTTCAACTAAGGGTTTTGACTGTGTGAATTGTCATGCTCACTTATTAGTTAATTGCTTGATTTTCTGTAGATATCTGTTTGGCTTGTATGTCTTCGATTTTCGATTTGATTGTATGACATATATGTTGTGTGGATGCAACGTCTGCTATGCTTGCTTATGTTTGATGCTTGTATGCTCGGTTTGTATGTGCTTGTATATATGTCATCGGTGCTTTGCTTTGCTTAGTTCTCCGTGTTATCTGCTTCGTTTGGATATCGTATAATTGTGTTCTGCGGGATCCTCATTGACTCATTGTCCTCGTTTATTGCGACTTTGTTATCGGTTTCATTATTCCATTTCGCATTTCGATTTATTTAGCTTTCGTTTTGTTATATCCATTCACTTGGGCTTTTTAAGCTCAGTAGCATTTCTTTTCTGCGGCGGGTTTTAGGTTGGAAGATGGGCTTCGATGGGATGAGTTAGAGTATCCGGTGGACCAACCCCAGCACCTTATCACTTTGGGACTTATTTTGAAGAACTTTTGTTTTGGGATTTTATTTTATTTTGGATATTGTATTTTTCCTTGTCGATCAATGGTGTATATGTTTTGATACCTCATTTTTAAGGTTTCCGTTTGTAAGGATTTTAATTGTATGTTCTGATATGACACCAGAATGTGACACTTCTACCCTTGCCGGGTTGGGGTGTTACACTTGAAGTCCTCCCAAATCTGAGTCCAAAACGCATCGTTTAGTCTGTCATTACCGATATCGGGGTTTTGGGATACCTCGACCCAACACTCGGCTAAAAAATTTTCTTCCTGGCTTGACCAACGAATTGTGGTTCGACCCTCTTCATCCTCCTCCTCCTCCTCCTCGTCGTCCGCGTCCAAGTTCACAACGGCCTTCTTTTTTTTTCTTTGTCGCTTTGGCCGGTTTTTTTCCTTGACGACGTTCTTCACGTGTTTCGGTTGGTGGTGGTTGAGGTACTTTGAATTGTGATTCAAAGTAATGTTGTTGTGAAGCGTATAATTGCGTTGGTGGTGCTTGTGACGGATAAAATTGCATTTGTGATGGTTGTGACGGATAAAATTGCGGTTGTGATGGTTGTGAAGGAAAAAATTGCGGTTGTGATGGATAGAATTGCGGTGGTGATTGTCTTGGATATTGAAAAGCTTGAAATCCGACTTGCGAAGAAGTGCTTGAGGTTTGAGACGATGGGGTGGACGGATTTGACGAAGACGAGTTGAGGAGATTCATAAACGACATCTCGTTGGGATCTTGAGACATTTTTTATTGTGGATTAAGATGATGATGATAATATATTTATGGTTGTGAATGAGAAGTGTGAATGTTTTGGTAAAAAATGAGTATTATTTATAGAGAAAATGAGGTATTATTTGGGTTTGAAATGAAAAAAAAAATAAAAAAAAATAACCGTTTGAATTTAAATGGTATAATTGCAACGTTTTAATTTTGAAATGGTTTGTCTTTTTGTGTGTCGTTTGAACGACGAGAGGGCATGTGGCGAGCCCTTGTGGTGTCACGGCGAGGAACAAAATGGAGTGGCGAGAAGCCACGTTGGAACAGGCGAAAATCAAAACGCCCCACACCCCTTGCTCTTAGGACCTACGATCTCCACACTAACTAAAAACAAGAAGCTATTGACTTTATTCATTGTTTACAAAATTATTTAGGACCTACGATTGCGAATATGGACCTTGACATGATGTTGATCGTAGAAAAGGGAGATGAAATAAAAATAAATTCCCAGCGCCCAGTGGGTCCATTTGGATTGGTTCAAAACATCACGCAGTACATGCCTGAGTTGGAGACCCTCCACACTAACTAAAAACAAGAAGCTATTGACTTTATTCATTGTTTACAAAATTATTTAGAGCAAGGGGTGTCATGACCTCCCCAATTCTCTTCATTTGGGCTTCATGTGTGTCACATCACCTCCACATCACTCCAACACACTAACAAAAAAATACCCCTCAATCACAACATACTTACTTCTCTTCATTTGGGCCTCACCCACTATCACTTTATTTATTTTCCATATTTTCCAAACACAACTAAATTCAGTTCATTCATTTAAAATAAAAATACAAAATACAATACGGAAAATAAAAATAAAAAACATACGGAAAATTTAAAAAACATACGAAAAAAAACATCCGAAAAAAAAACATACGGAAAATAAAAACCATACGAAACTTAAATAATACAACTTTATTTGTAGTATTTTGCTATCAATTCGTCTTGTTTCTTCTTGAGGATCGTTCTTTTTGGCTCCGGCAAATTTTCAATATCATGCATGAGAAACTCCAATTCTCGGCACTCTTGCTTCGACTTTTCTTTCGCAATCTTCGCCTCGTACACTTCTCGTGCTCCGTCAACTTTACGTTTATACTCTTGAGCTAAAGCTTCCGCAATAGCATCCGATTGACTCCCTCCGATGCTCGTTGACGACTCCACTGATTTTAGTTTTTTTTGCCGGACGAGGCTTGCCTGCTGGACGAGCTCGTGGATCATGGTCGAATAATTCAAATTTGTTTGACATTCAATGGCTCAAATGAAACATTTGTTTGTTTGGTACGAGAGAATCAAGGAGGCAACAACCATAAATCAAATTAACATTTGAGGTTATCAACACGGATAATAGTTAATTTGTTTACTTTTATTTTGGTTCTTGCAAAAGAATTTCGATCATTCATTTAATTTGACTAGACGAGTAACCGCGCCTAGCGGCAGCGGTTTCTGACGGCAAGCAATTAACGATATGCGATATTGTGGTTAGTGTTCCGTATACCGTTAAAAATAGAACGTGAAAAGATCAAACTGTAATTGCAAACGGTTGTAACATGTGACAATTCAACTCTAGCAAAAATTCTTAAAATTCTTAACATGTATCAAATGACATAAAAAAATATTTAGTGAGACTGGAAAAGAACACATTACATCAATTATGAGATACTAACTAACAATGCACGTTACTCGTGGCGTAAAACTTTTTGATATATGATATTTGAGGTGTAGACTCCTCCTTGACGAAACTCTTTGACTGGATTCACTAATACCTTTGTAGTTCTAGTGAAAAATGCATTCACGATTGTAACAACTACTTTATCTTACTTGTTATATCGTACTTGTTAAGTTGTTATGTCATAATCTATCTCAGGAAGAGTACTAATGAACTTCACAAACATGGATATAGGTTAGCGGTATCATAAAGGGCACTGGTATATAATATGTTGTTCAACTTCAAATAGAAATTGGGCTAATTTCAAAACATTTCATATGCCATGTATAAAGTTTTATGCTGATGTTTCCCTCACAACTATACACAATTGGCATCGACACTTTTATCAAATCATTATTAATAACGATTGGCATTTTTATCAAATTCATTCCTAAATATAACAATTGGCATTTCACAACTATACACGCATTTCAGCTTATCAAATCATTACTACTTATAAGTTTGAAGTCAACTTAGCTACATATATTTTTTAAATAGACGAGTACCCGTGCATACCAACAGAATTTTATAACGGCATATGGTTATAGTGATATTTTGATTACACAAAACGTAAAGTGTTTTATGTAATGTTTCGTGTAACCAAAATATCAATATAACTATCTGCCGTTATAAAATTCCGTTATGAATATATTTACTATTTAGC
The DNA here is from genome assembly GCA_022545495.1 of Chrysanthemum lavandulifolium. Classification (NCBI taxonomy): domain Eukaryota; kingdom Viridiplantae; phylum Streptophyta; class Magnoliopsida; order Asterales; family Asteraceae; genus Chrysanthemum; species Chrysanthemum lavandulifolium. The sequence goes on from CM040244.1 coordinate 283,012,771, forward strand.
ATAAAAACACATATATTCCTTAGTTATTATATGATAATTTATGAGATGAAAGCCTTTGTATTACAAATTTACAATCACACGGAAGTCGTTACGCTTTCATCATATTTATTTAGTTTGGAAACTATTGACAAAGGCAATATAATATCAATATTAAATACTTGCTTAAAATATCTTTAGTAGTAGTCAACTCCTTTAATACATATTGATTGTAGTGCATATATTCACACGACATTATAAAGGATCCGAAATCAAAAAGTCATGTTGTACAAACACAAAACTTAACAATTAAGAAAGAAAAAAAAGACTTACCAACAATTTATACATTCATGGATTTACAATAACTGCATAATTTACACATTTTAATACTCTATTAAAATTTTACCAGCAATTTACACAATTACCTAAATAATTAAAGAATATAATTTATCAACAATTTACAACAGATTTACCTATAATCAAAACAAAATTACAACAAAACTACAAACAAAATTACAAAACATTATATACAAAATTACAAAAAATATCAAAAGGATCTCATACATGATGCTTTAGCAGTAGATCATTAAAAAGTCCCATATATAAAAACAAACAACCGTAGATTCAGGTGTGGTGGGTCCCGACGAGACAAAGGCGGCAACAATATTCATTGATCTATTAAAAGAAACCCTTAAAAACTTAATCAATATTCATAAATCTCGGATGAATAAATCTCGATCTCAAAAAAAAAAAAAATAAATCTCAGATGAATAGGCGGCTATGACAAAATAGATCTCAAAAATGTTATAAATCTCAGATCTATAAACAAAAACTACGGATCTATAAAATAAACCCTTAAAAACTTATTCAATATTCATTGATCTATTAAAAAACCCATAAAATACATCAGTAATTGAAAAACCCTTTGATGTCTCGTTGGTCTCGGTGGAGGGGTGGGTTTCGATTGTGGCCCGATTTCGATGGTGCTGAGGTTCGGTGGCGGTGCGGTAGTGCGATGGTGACACTCGACGGTGGAGGTTTTTTATGGAGGTTTTTTACGGTGGAAGGGTTTCAATGATGGAGGTTTTTGATTGTGGAGGTTTTGCGGTGGTGATGTATTTAGAGAGAGTGTGAGAGTTGGATGAGAATGAAAAGGTTTATATGATATGGTTCGGATATAAGATGAGAATGTTTAGCCTTTCAATTTTTTTTTCTCTCACACTTGACTTTTCCACAATTCCACTTTTCAAGTTTGACTGTTTTTATATTATATGTAGTATAGATTTAATGGTTGGGATTAACTAAAATCCATGTGTCTTTTCTATTCTTTTGTTTTTCTTTTTCATTCACATTTTCTTTTTTGTCTTTTTTGTTTTTTTTTTAAAATCACGTTTCTTTTAATTCGCATTTTTTCTTCGCTTTCATACGTTCTCTTCTGTTTTCACACATTTTCGTCCGTTTTCATACGTTTTCGTCCACTTTCATACGTTTTCGCCCGTTTTTTATACGTTTTCGTCCGTTTTCATACGTTTGCGTCCGTTTTCATGCGTGATTTTACGCTTTCATACGTTTTCGTCCGCTTTCATACCATTCGTCCGTTTTCTTACGTTTTCGTCATTTTTCATACGTTTTCGTCAATTTTTAAATGTTTTCGGCCGTTTTCAGACTTTTTCATACATTTCTGAATATCACAAGTGATATTCTGTGATATTCAGCAGAATATGATATTCTGAATATCACAAGAAATTTTTTGAATATCACTAGTTATTTTCAGAATATCACAAATGAATTTCTGAATATCACAAGTGATTTTCTGAATATCACAAGTGATTTTCAACTAATGTTTTGTAACATGAAAATCACAAGTGATATTCAGAATATCACAAAGTCATATTCAGAATATCACAAAGTGATATTCAGAAAATCAAAAGTGATATTCTGAATATCACAGAATATCACATGTGATAGTCAGAAACGTATGAAAACGAATGAAAATATAAGAAAATGGACGAAAACGTAAGAAAGTGGACAAATACCTATGAAAACGAACGAAAACGTATGAAAGGGTAAAAACACGTATGAAAACGGACGAAAACGTATAAAAGATGGAAGAAAATGAAAGAGAACTGATAAAACGGACAAAAATGTATGAAAGCGAACGAAAACGGACGAAAACGTATGAAAACGGACAAAAGCGTATGAAAACGGACGAAAGCGTATGAAAACGGGCAAAAACGTAAGAAAACGGACGAAAACAGATGAACACGTATGAAAACGGACGAAAACGTATGAAAACAACCGAAAACGTATGAAAGCGAAGAAGAAACGCGAATTAAAAAACGTGAATTAAAAAAACGTGAATTAAAAAAAAAGACAAAAAAATTATGTGAATAAAAAAGAAAGACAAAAAGACAAGAAAAAAAATATAATGCAAAATGGATCTTGTTCTATCCTTGATCAAAGATTTCTCTATGAAAAAGACGAATCGGAGTTTGAAGAGAGGGAAGGAGAAGGAGCCCTTGACCGACAACAGATATAGGAGGATTTATTCAATCACATAGTTTGGGCTCCTAGAATATGGCGCCCTTGGGGCTTTCTATTTGATTGTATCGAAAGGCCTAATGAATTGGGATTTCCCTTTTAAATCTTATGTTAATCCCCACCATTAGATCAAACTAGATGGATGGTGGGGATTTGTCCCTTGGTAAGCATTGATTTGTGAGTAAGCAAAATAAAGTGTCTCTATCAACACAACCATATTTTACAACTATTTTAGTTTTGTTGCATCTTACATTAGTTTAGTTTTGTGTAGCATTTGATTCTTTGCATTTTGAGTGCAATATTTTTGTAAAATTTAGTATTATATCTATAATAAATTTTGCGAGAGAATGAATGAATATTCCATCATAAAATATTCTTAAAATTTGGTCCGTAATGTTAGCCCAACATAGTCCAATTCATGATTAAAAAATATTTTTGGTTTGGGCCGGTTTGTTCACTCTAGTAACTAGAGATTGCTGGCCAAATGTGTTGTACAATATATCAAAGGCCGGTTTGTTCACTCCATTAAAATATATCCCACCGCCTTTGATGATGATGATTGAGAAAAAGCAAGAAGAAACCACCCTGACAACTCCATCGAGACCTTTTACCATCTTCCTTGTTGTGATAAAAGAGCAGTCAACCAACTTCAAGGTTTGGGTTTAGGTCGTTGCTACTTTAAGTTTGTGTTTGAATTGTATGTTTTTATGTGTTATTGTTGAACAGTTGGGATTCAAAACTGCGGTTGTGTCACACCCCGCTAAAGCAGAAACACGAGATGTAACGAAATCAATATTCTATCACAAAAGAGATATAGTACAATACAACAACTTAAGATTTAAGATTTAAAATAAATAGTACATCATTACAAAGTTGTAGTTCTTCACGGTTTTGGAGGGTATATACTGTTTAAAAATGTACAAAAGTGAGCATTAGTTTTTTTGGGTGATTACATTAACATTATGATCTATCAATCAACCTATCGATGAGACTACATCAACCATAAAGGATAGATGGAACAGGAGAAGCGAGCATAAATTCAACCTTATCAAGTCCGTGTCTAAGATACAACAAGCTCACAAGCTACAACCACATATAAGCTACAACAACCTCACAAGCTATAGCTACATTATGGGTAACAATTTAACAAATTACCAAACTTATAATACACTTACAAGTCATCCATTTTTCAAGAAAGTTGCAATCAACTTTTTTTAAAAGGACATATCTTTTTTATCACGGACAGTGTGAAACTTCGAGTTACACATCCAGTTCATCCAATTGACATCAAAATCAGAAATTAATAATACAAAACTAGTTACGGATAATCCAAGTAATATCATATACTCGATGTAGTCAAAGTTAATAAAGGAAAACATGCTTGCTTCATGTCCTTGGTGACAAAGGGCATTCATGACTATATTGGTGCAGTATGTTTCCACTGTGGAGATGCCCCCCTCATGTTTAAAAAGCGTGACATTAAACTTCGTACCCTCCATAACCTGGGTAAACACCAACCACTCATCAGGTTCCATCTTTGGGTCTACAACCAGTTTCTCCCAACCCAACCCATACAGGCAAAAGTGAACATATTGGTCATACAAATCTTTCTCACTTTCCACATTTACTTCATAGAATGTGGTGTTAGCAGTAACCATGACCGACTCTGTAGGGATTGGACCATCAAGATATTTCATAAAATCTTGTGGCAAGTACTTCATCTCAAGGGATGTGTCTGAAAGCGGGCACTAAACATCTCCAAAACTGAGCGCTTCCGGGTTCATAATTGTGAAATTCTTCCTCGTCCTCGTTGTAGCAAGTTACATAGAAGATGTCCTCACCCTCTTTCTAGAAAGTGTATGAAAGTAACACTAAATGGCATCAAGTTGTGCGTAACAAAATCATTGCATTTAGAACCCTCTAAAACACACACAAAATGTGACACTCTCCTAACCTTCACCTTCCATCTGACGCCAATTCAGTTAACTAGGTAAATAGACCCATTACCATGGTATGACCCTCCTAAGACGTAGTCTCTATGCAATTGTTGTATGTAAAAATTAAATTTTAGACATTATGAATTTATTAAAAACTAGTTTCTTACTAAAATAACAAGTATGGTGTTAACTTACCCACATGAGGATACCAAACACTATGATTAAACGGTGAAACGAGACATTTTTGGAAATAACGAAATGGAATACATTGGGGTAGATAACGTTGATTTTGGGAATTATATATTAAAATGAGTTTATATTAATAGGTTGTGCCGAGTCGATAGTTGTTGAGCTGTGATTTTCTGTTATCTTCTGCTAGTGTTTATTCGTACGTTGCTTGCTTGAGGTGAGTTTCATAGCCCTACTTTTATCTCGTTTTTAACTAAAGCGGGGTGAGAATCATGCTCTTGTTTTGGACCTTTAAAACTATTTGGATTTGCTTATGTGCTTGACTGTTTAGATAGATGTGCGGTAGTTGTTGCCTTAGACTAGGGTACCGTTACCTAGCTAAGAATAGACCTCTACCTCGACCTAGTCCGGGGTTGGCAATTGTTCTAGATTTTGCCACGACAGTGCTGGACTAGAGTCGCTGGGCCCGAGTGATCCCTGGATGCGGGATATAGATCGTGATCCGGTTAGGATCGGTTGGTGATCCGGTTAGGATCGATTGTGAACGGTGTTTATATATCTTAGGTCTTGCATAGCAAATCAACTCCTACATGTCCACTATGTTTTATTGAATTTAAACCTATGAACTCACCAGCGTAAGCTGCCTTTTAGCTTGTTTTCTCAGGTATTTAAATGACGTTTGAAATACGTGATCGGTGGAAGCTTGACAAGGAGGCATGGTTCAAGGATCATATTTGACTCTGATAAATTATGGGGATCTATTTTATTAAATCATGTTTTGGGCCTAATATTTATACTTTTTGATTGATGTTTTGAATATTTAAATTTGGGATTGGTTTTGAATGAAAATGACTATCTTGTTTGCTATACTTATGTGAGATACCAATCTAATTGTAATGCCCCGAAAACTTGATTAAGTCTTCCGCTGTACCGAGATTTGGGGGTGTTACAGGGGCTTCATTTGTAGTTTCGCACCGGGCCACCCAAAATCAATGAAACAACCCTGAAAACATTAGACTAGTAGTATTGAATGGTTTGGTTGGTCTCCCCAAACCAAACGCATCTCCCCCTCGCCCCCACCCCCTCCCCCGCGGAAGACCGAACCAGACACATCCGTCCCCCATAAAAATGAATGTTTTGGTATGTCAGACGACCAAATGAATTGGAAAGCTTTGTGTGTGTGAATGTTTTTTTAATATGTTCTTGTGGGGTAATGTTTTTTGTTTTGTCTACGGTCGTCTTACTACGAGTGTTTGGTCAGTGTTTAGTCTAAGAGAAAAAAAACTGGTCATAAAGTCATTGTTATTACTGGTCTTATCACCATGACGACTTCGTGGTGGTATTTTCACATGTCAAAATTTCACTTTCTAAAATAACCATAATTACAAACTGAAAAATATGTAAAAAAAAAAAAAAAAAAGAAAATGGGGCATTTACGTCATTTAACTATTTTGGAGCGAATTAACGGTCAAACAAGCGAAAATATTAGTCAAGGACTAAACGCATTACGAGTCAAACCACGAAAAGAAGATCAGAAAAAAAGTTTAAGGACCATTTTTATTATATCCGACAAACCGGGGTGAGCAAATGAGCCGGATGGACCGGACCAACCGACAAAACCGACGGACCGATGGACCGCGGTCCGTCTCGATCTAGGGTTTTTGCCGATTCGGTCTCGATCTCGGTCCGGTCCGGACCACAAACCCGAATGGCGCCGGATCGGACCGACCGATGGGACCGCCGAGGCCGGACCGGACCGTGCATTCGATCTCGATGCAGGACTTTTGCCGGATTCGTCTCGGTCCGGTCCGATTTTTCTCGGTCCGGTATTTTCGACCGATGAGCACCCCTAAACCAGACCATTTAAGTAATTAACTCTAAAATTTGACATCTAATTCCCGAAAAAGAAAAAAAGCGCCAACATTTCACTTTCCTCTTTTCAAATTCCCCTAATTTTCACTTGACACTAAAAAAACACACACACAAACACACACGAAACCCTAATTTGATCAATTCATAGGTGACAACGATGAAAGGAGCGAAGAAGAAAGCTGACACGATGTATGATTTCGATTCAATCAGGCTTAATTTTGATGGTTTTAATTAGTTGATATGATTTTAGGTTTACACTGTAGAAATTAGTTATTAGATAAACATCTATCTGTTATGCTTTAAATGATTATATTGTTGTTGATCTCTCTATCTATAGGTCACTTTGCGCGCGTGTTTAAGATGAATCAGTTGATATGTAAATTAGGTTAAGATAACTCTAGTTAGTTATGATGATTGGCTCTAAATGACGTATCAATAAGATTAATCTAACTATGACATCTCAATTTTGATAAGGCCTTGTTTGGCTAAGCTTATTTAACATAAGCCGATTTCGGCTTATTTTGAGACTTGTCGGCTTATATAAGTTTATCATTTCATAATAAACTTATATAAGCCGACACGTCTCAAAATAAGCCACAAAATCGGAGCTTATAAAAAATAAGCTCAAATTGGCCTATGTTAAATAAGCTTAGCCAAACAGCCACGAGACATCAAAATTGAGATGATTTTAATAGTTATTAGATAAACATATGTTATGCTTTAAATGATTATGTTGTTGTTGTTGATCTCTCTAGCTATATATAGGTCACTGTGCGCGTGTTTAAGATGAATCAGTTGAATGATGCTATATTGTTATGCTTTGAATGATGCTATATTCATCTCTCTAGCAGCCTATAGGTCGGTCACTGTGCGCGTGTTTGAATAAGCTGATTTGTAAATTAGGTCGGTCACTGTGCGCGTGTTTGAATAAGCTGATTTGTAAATTAGGTCGGTCACTGTGCGCGTGTTTGAATAAGCTGATTTGTAAATTAGGTTAAGATAACTCTAGTTAGTTATGATGATTGGCTCTAAATGGCGTATCAATAAGATTAAGCTAATTATGACATCTCAAGTGGTTAATTTTGATGTTTCATAGTTGTAATTAAGAATATCCTTTCTAGCTAGATTAACATTAAACAAACTAAGTATTTGATAATATGTCTTAAACAAGTTTCAGAACCAAAAGCCGCTTTGTTATTAGTATTAAAATGATGTTTTGTTTCCACTGCTATATATTCGTAACACATACTGTTTCTAGTATGTGTGTGCAGTGGCGGATCTTAAGGTTTCTAAATAAAATGTGTAGAGAGTTAGGGACGTAAAAATAACTTCGGGTCGGTTGAACTAATTGTAGGCAACTTTAAGTCGTTCGACTCATTTTAATTGTTCCCCTTTTGGCTAATTTTGTAGAATTTGATAATGTGTTGTTTAGTTAGGTTATGTAACACACACTGTTTGCAGTGGGTTTTCTGACTTTTCTCTGTTTTTTAAGGCGGTTGAACTTGCCATTATCTGAGAACAGTTGATCGTATAAACATTTTATGTTACCAATAAGATTAAACGAAATATGATATCTTATTTTTGATGTTTCGGAGTTGTACTATGATATATAGCTATAATAATTTGTGCTAGGTTCCAGTTCATCATAGATCAACAGAGTAAGTATACTTTGAAATGTATGTAGGTTTGTATATAGATTTATGGGGTGTTTGTTTAAGCTTATATACCGGCTTATACCTTATTTGGTTTTCGCATAAAAGTAAAAAGTCCATTTAATACTCAATCTGTAGTTACTTTTGAATTTCTAAAAGCCTCATTTCAACTTCATTTTACTGAAAATCTGGATTTCTAATCTTTGGTTGGTAGTTTATTACAAGATATTTTTAGAATATTTTTGTGATTTTTCTGAAAACACTTAATTAGGGCTTGAAATAGGCTGATTTTAACAAAAGTGCCCTGTGCAGCTTTTACTAAGCTGTTACAGCTTCTTCTATAGCTTCTCAAAACTCAAAAGCTCATTATAGCTTCTCATAAGCTGAATTTTGGTATCAAAGATCTCTGCTAGGTGTACTTGAGTTTCAAATTGCTGGATTCCACTATGAGCTTATTTTCAAGCTGCTAGATAGGGGTACAGAGCTGTTTTGATACTAGCTGATTAGACTTGAATTTGCTTAATAGCTTTCAAACTGTGATTAAGTGATCTGAAATAGTTGTCATAAGTAGTTTTAAGGTATTTTAGCATTACTAGAAGGGTACCCGCGCAATGCGGCGGTGGGTACCCGATAACTATTTTTGTGGCGAGCAAATGTTTTTTATTTTAAACTTCCTTATTATAAAGTAGTAGATAAATGTTTTTCAAAAGTAGATAGTCTAAATTATTAATAGTGTAAATGGTAAACATTTTTATTTTTCAAATTTTAGCATTAAATTGGTGGTTTAAATATAGTGAGCTTTTCTTATAAACAATTCCATTAAAATGTATCATTATTGGAGGGCGGTTACACATGGTTTTAATGAGACTTAAATTTTCAGATTTTACATTCATTTTCTACTTTTCCTTTTATAGTAATGTTTTTGGTCTTAAAATTTTAAAACTTCCTTTAATAGAAAGTCCCAAATGCTTTATAATGTAGTATAGATAATCTAGCTTCTTGCAACATCTGGTAGCTTATCATTGCCTTTAGCTTATTTTGCCTAGCTTATTCCCAAACAGTTTGCATTCATCTAGGTTATTTTGCATTCACAGCTTGCATTTAGCAATTTTCATAGCATTTTAAATAAGATTAATCTGACTATGACATCTCAATTTTGATGTCTCGTGGCTGTAAGGCCTTGTTTGGCTAAGCTTATTTAACATAAGCCGATTTCGGCTTATTTTGAGACTTGTCGGCTTATATTACGTCTCAAAATAAGCCACAAAATCGGAGCTTATAAAAAATAAGCTCAAATTGGCCTATGTTAAATAAGCTTATAAGCCAAACAAGGCCTTACAGCCACGAGACATCAAAATTGAGATGATTTTAATAGTTATTAGATAAACATCTGTTATGCTTTAAATGGTTATGTTGTTGTTGATCTCTCTAGCTATAACTGTGCGCGTGTTTAAGATGAATCAGTTGAATGATGCTATATTCATCTCTCTAGCAGCCTATAGGTCGGTCACTGTGCGCATGTTTGAATAAGCTGATTTGTAAATTAGGTTAAGATAACTAAGTATTTGATAATATGTCTTAAAGATTTTCAGAACCAAAAGTCGCTTTGTTATTATAAAAATGATGTTTTGTTTCCACTGCTATATATTCATAACACATACTGTTTGTAGTATGTGTGTACAGTGGCGGATCTAAATAAAATGTGTAGAGAGTTAGGGACGTAAAGACGACAGGATGAGTGGGTCAAAATAACTTCGGGTCAGGTAATTGTTAGTATCAATAAGATTAAATTAAATATGCTGTTGGTTGTAGTTTGTTGTGTTATCGTAAACTGAGTTAACTGTAAAGATACTAATTGTTAGTATCAAGTACTATGATACGTAGTATATAGCTATAATAATTTGTGCTAGGTTCCAGTTCATCATAGATCAACACAGTAAGTATGGCTTGAAATGTATGTAGGTTTATATATAGATTTGAGGGGTGTTTGTTTAAGCTTATATAGCGGGCTTATATCTTATTTGGTTTTCGGCTTATGTTTAATAAGCTCACTTTTGTGGCTTTTTTAAACATTTCAGCTTATATAAGCTTATTATAACATCATAAGCTAATGTAACCCTATATTTCCCAAAATAAGCCAAAAGTTTGGGCTTATAAAACATAAGCCGAAAACCAAATAAGCCATAAGCCCGCTATATAAGCTTAAACAAACACCCTCCAAGTCCAAACCTACATTTTTATTATTACAATTTATGATGCTAATTTGCAGCTTGTGTAGATATTATATTAGTTTGAGGTGTATTTAGTTTGCTTGTCTTGGTCTGCATCTGGGCAGATTGTGTTTAATGTAGTTTTTGATGTTATTTTGGTTAATTTTAAGCTTTATGTAGTTTTGACTTTCATAGCTCTAATAGGCAATTGTTTTGTTGACTTTGTATCCAGTTCTGATTGCATTCAAGTGTTTTTATAGACTTGAAACTGACGCAAGAATAATGATTTTTGTAGCTCTAATTTGCATCAAGTTACTGAGTTTCTTATGCGATACTCCATTGTTTTGATTTTAGGCGTTTCACTGTGAAGAAAACCGTACCCAAGGGAAAGCCTGCTAAGGATCCAAACATGCCTAAGAGACCTGCTAGTGCATTCTTTGTCTTCATGTAAATAAAATGGTCTTTATATAACATCATTAAGTTTGTTGAAACTCGTGTATTGATTTGTTGCCTTTTTTCTGTTTTCAAGGGAGGGGTTCAGGAAGCAGTTCAAGGAAGAGAACCTACAGTCACTTCTGTTGTTGCTGTAAGTATACCTTCCAAGTGCTCAAATATTGTTGATTTGTTTTGTCATTATAATCATGATTGAACAATATACAGGTTGGTAAAGCTGGTGGAGCTAAATGGAAATCAATGTCTGAATCAGTAAGTAACATGTGTTTTAACATTATTGCTAATGATTTATAAACATGCATGATAATTAGCTTTATGAATAGCTTGATGGTCTGCTAACTCTTGTAAAATTACAGGAGAAGGCACCTTTTGTTGCCGAAGCTGAACAAAGAAAGACAGCCGGAATTTCATCCGTGCAGTCAGTTTTATATGACGACGACCTTTTAACCGAAATCTTACTCAAGTTACCTGTTCTCTCACTTGTTTTGTTTAAATCCGTATCTAAACGCTGGTTATCTCTTATCAAAGACGCGAATGTCACTTTTAAGCGTAAGCTCGACCCGCCTTCTGGTCTCATTCTCAAAAATTGTACATACAGACACAGTTATGATTTCAGT
>CM040244.1:283024317-283045329 GCA_022545495.1 Chrysanthemum lavandulifolium
AAGCTCATGCTCTGGTTTCTATTGACTCAATTGGTTCACCATCTAAAAGTACTTCTTGGAATTCTCAAGAAACCTTATCTCCGTTACTCACAAGGCGTTGCTAATGACTATCATTGCGGTTGCACTCATGAATAGTGATACGCTCTTTGGTACTCCTTTGCCAAATCTTCACGGATCATTGTTTCATTGTTCTTCTCCAAATGTGCACTCTGTAAATCAACCACATGAACATTAAGGAAAATGATTTCCTCATCCGCAAAAACATTATTGGTAAATCTTCGGATCGGTTTCTACATGTATACCTTAAGGAAGAATGCATTGATGTTGAGGAATCATTTGCTCGGTTCGATCGATGGGTCAATGTACATCCGATTGTATGTTTATTCACGTGTTGGACATTTGACACAAGTTGATTACTTGAAGTTACTCATTTATCACTTATTTGAGGTTGAAGTTGGCGTTCAAAGGCGTGTTCTTATTTGATAACTTGCTCGGGCTTAAGAATTTGAGTTGAAGACTTGGGTTATCTAGTTACCGTGATCGAGGTGGATGGTTGAAGACTGGTTAACTATCACTATTAGGAGTTACTTTGTTTTACTCGATTAATCACGCGATATGACGGTGTGGATAATCGCAAGAGGTGTTAATGTCTCATACTTTGTTTGAGTAGTGAGTACTTAGAGATTTGCTTGAAGCATAAATTCTCAACTTTGTTCTTTCAAAATTAGTGCAAGCTTAAGATACGAATCGGGAATTCTACTTGATTTCATGTTTGGTATATCGGGTTTTCTTCATCGATGGTCACTTCAAATTGTCTACATATGGGTTGGTAAAGATAGTCGAGAGAGTTTTGTTGCGGTTGATTCTCACGAGTTGATTGAGCTAATTGTTTGTTCTTCTCTATTTCAAGAATATTGGGTATGTATAATGTGTTACTTGATGTTCGATTGGAAGAAATATGAGAAGAATATTTGGGCGTGAGATGATATTGCTTATCGACATCTTCGATATGGTTATGATAAAGTTCTTTTGGTTATTGCTTCATGTACACTATGGACGCACAACATGTTCACATGATCGAGCTTATTCGTTTTTACGAGTTGATATCCACGAGATGATCGGTGATTCAACATGTTACTTGGATGTCATAGTCTTCACTCTTGTTGGGTACTTGTGTACATTATGGGTGATTGGTTATATGGAAGATAAGCGGAATGCATTTGGTGAAATGAAGGTGTTGATATATTGTTCTCCGTCATGGACTCACGCACAAATCCATGAGAATGATGTTTACATCGGGGATGCACTATGAGTTCATGTGATCGGGCTTAATCATGTATCCCGAGTTTGATAACCGAGAAAGGATCCTTGGTTCAACTTGTTACCGGTGTTTTCATGTTTCTTTGGGTTGTTGAGCTTCATTCAATGAGACTATTATCCTTCGCATTCTACTTGGGGAAATTGTCTTAATTCGAAGATTGTCGGTTATGGGGAAGCTACCAAATATTCTCGATTAGAAGGCTCATGTTCGAGACGATTTTCTTAGAAGCCTCGAATGCTTTGGTGGTTAAAGTTTAAGAGATGTTGATTTCTTTCTTCTACAACGTCTTGCACGATATCCTTATCTCGGTACTCATTTCATCATCCTCTTAAACTAATTTATCTCTTGTAAATAGTTATTCGAAAAGCAAAATACAAAATTACAAAACCTTCAAAAAGCAAATAGAAAAATATAAAACTTTCAAAATCCATAAAATTGAAAAATCTTGAAAATATTGTCTTTTGTCATGTTTTTCTCGATTCGATAATATCTACGGTCTTTGTGATGTCATTCAAAGAATGACACGGGACTTTAGATGTTGTTCGAATGTTTAAAAAAAAAAAATTTAAAAATCAAAAATATTTTGGGAGAAAGAGAAAAAAATGGTTTATTGTCATTTCGAGCAATAACCGGTTTTAAAAGAAAGAACGAGCCATGTTTTATCATGCTTTCAAAATTCCATGCTACGATTCTATAAACATTTATCTGCTGAAAACTAAATGCTTTGAAAAATAACTCGGTCTCTATTTTGATAATCATCAGGACTTATTTGTCAAATCTCTATCTCTCGATCAACAACCTATGTCATTGATTGAGAGGAGAATGATTTCAATTAAATTAAAAAGTTATTTGACATTAAATTGTTTTCAAAGGATGTACATGCATGTTTTATCAATGGAGTTTAAAGTCTTAAAATCCGATCCTTATCGATTAAAGCGCTTTCATAATCAAGTCACAATTCCCTTAAAGCTTTCAAAATCAATTTAAATCAATAGAGATCACAAATCTCAAATGATTTGATAATTGTGATCGGGGAGAATGTGTGATTTAAATTGGTTTAAGCGATAATTGGTAAATGGTTTTATAAGGATGTACATGCTATCCTTCCCACATGTGACAAACGATTTCAAATTTTCCATGCACATGTTGAGGGAGCATCTATCTTAAACCTATGATTTGAAATATGATCAACTTATCTCAATGTGCGGGTTTCCTCTATTATGTGCAAAACTCTTTTCAAACTTAGATGCACATATTGAGGGGAGCAAAATCATGAAAACCTCATCCTTCCCAAAATGCTCTATCTACTTGATTTGATGTGGGAAGTGATGTTGATATCTTTAGAAAATGGTAATCAAAGAAGTTAATTCTTTCTCTTGCCTCCGTGTGCAAAACATTTTCAAATACTTGATGCACATGTTGAGGGAGTTCTCGTTCTAAAATATCAAAAACAATTCGGTACAAAATGCTTTGATAATATATCACAAGTATCCGAATTGATTTTCAAATGGTTTTCAATTGGTTCCAATGGCGGATGAACAATACCAAATAGACCGACCAACTTTACTTTATATGCGGTGATATAAGGATGATAAGGTTAGGTATTGGTTCCCATGATCCGCCGAACCGGAGGATCTACCGAGGAAAATCCACTAGTTAGTGTAGAGTTCTTAGGTATGATGATAAAAGGAGAAAAATGAGATATGGGAAGAGTGCGGACTCGGTGAGCTAATCTTGGAATAAACCCAACAAGGTTCTAGCTATGAAGTCTCGGTAAGCTTGAAGGGTTGAAGAATTAAAAAGAATTGAATGAGAAAGGGTGAAAACAAATAGCCCTCACATATTCAACCTTAGAGGCGAACACGGGTTCAATTCATATGCTCTTGATGGTAACATCGGTATTGAAGACAAGGCGTCATGGACCCGGTGGACTTGCACTTCAACTTTCCAAACCACTCAAGTTCCTCTTAAAAGGACTTGTTTCATTCTCGGGGAACCGACATTATCTATCGACTTTCTCTTGAGATTGTTGATATTGAAGAAGGAGACCTCTCCCTAGTCTCCAAACACGAACCAAATGTGCACAAATTGAGTCTAGAGCCACGAGATCATCAATAAATCTCATTAGGACACTTTCAATGAAGACTCTATGTTTCACACAATGTGGAAGAGAGATTATATCTTGAGTCCCACGCATTATCCTTGTGGTATTGCGGAACATCGAGTGATATGCATACATATTCACAATGAAGATGGAAAACCTTCGAGCCAACATCAAACAAGCTCTGGTAGGTGGCATGTGAGATCTATTCATTAGATCAACCATGTGACAATGAAGCGAAACAATGGGGCGATTCAAGTCTTGAATCAATCACGGTTTAGGTTATGGATTGGCGGATACCTTTGAAAACCGGTCTTTGTGCTTAACAACTCTTTTCTTTAGCACATCGACCGTGTACTCATTTTCAAACCAAAGGTGTTTTATGATTGATAATTGATTTTCAATAAAACCTTCGTTGTATTGCAAAACAATTTCTATTGAACAATACACGATTGTTTTTCAAATCTCTTTTCATCAATCGGTGGACTTAAAATTATTGGTTCACTCACTCCGTGTTGTCTTCTTTGAGATGTTCGGTTTGAGAACAGCTAGAAGCATTGCGAAACCACATCGAAATTCTTGAATTATACGATCACAGGCGGTACATGTCTTGATCAGCGGGGAACCGTGGGCGTGTACCTCGATTCAACGAAAGTGATCAAAGACACTTCGTGTGATTTATTGCTAACTGTTGTGTCACGGTACACCCGGCGTTTGCGGTGATCGAATGAAGCGATCAATTCATAGCCGCATGCTCACTTAACACATTCATCTCAAAAGAAATCATGATTAGTGCATCAATGACTACGATATTTTCACTCCATGCTTACGCTTTCTCTGCGCCAATATCATGAATCAACTAAAGCTTCCATGACTCGATGAGAAGATATCATGATCCGAATGTGAGCATGTCGGTCCTAAAGTCACAACATCACATGATACCAACACCACAAAGGATGTCTCGAGATTTTGATGGTGATGATCTCAAAAGTGGCTCAAATTTATTATCACGTGGATCGATAAAGACCTCCACGGAGTAACCAAACATGCAATGTGAAGAATCAATGACTACGAGCTTAGGAGCAAGTACTACATCAAGAATGCAAGAACAATTGTTAATGTAATATCTATTTGTATTCTATGTAATTTTAGTACATGATTGAGGTGACCTCCTTAGGGGAGATTGTTAGGAATTAGAAATTCCGGTATTAAAAGTCGGTCACCTCAGTATATGTAATCGTTAAAGCTCGTAGTCGTAGTTATTTTAAGTTAAGTAGTTTTAGTTAAGTAACACCGTGGAGGACAGACGGTCTTTACCGGCTGTATGCGATCCACGGCCCGATGTGTGGCGTTTATGTAAGACTATAAATACTCTCTACCTTGCAAGGTAGAGAGTTGGAGCTCATAATAAGATCTTTCACTTTCTCACTAAGTTCCCTAAACCTCTAACTTTCTCTCTAGAATTCCATTTATCGCCACTTTGTGTTATGGTTTGATGTGTATGTGAAAACCAATATCCAACAATAACAAACGAAACAAAATCAAAGATCAAGAGTCATGAGAAACCCTTACTGATAAAGGGCAGAATATCTGTACCTTATCAAATGAAAGGAAAGGAAACGAATGAATGAATACAAGGAAACAACGTCACGTCTTCTTCAATGAATCTACACGGATTACGGTTCGCATATCATTTATATATTCATATCATAAGTTATTCTTGGATTTATTGGCCATATACTTAATATTATACTTGTATTACATATTAGGTTTTAAGCCTCAATTCTGGACCAGTATTGGACGAATTTTCATGACTATTAGATGAACTTAATAAAATTAGAAAAATTCGCGGTGTTCCCTTATTAGTTAGGTTACTTCATGAATTATTGGGGATTTTATTCGAGCTTAAGTATGGATTGGAAAATCATCTTTTAGACCTATCCATACTTAAGCTCGATAATAAATCAAAATTGAACATGACACACCCATTTAAACAACTCCAAAAATCCAACCAAAATTCCCAGAGGTCACACACATCCTAAATATCAAAACTGGAGAAGGAGAGGTCAAAAATCCTTATGGTTTGGTCTAGAGAAATTAATAACTACAACACAAAATTCAGATCAGCTTTCACATATTTGACACTTAAACTTGGAAAATTCAAAAAGTACCCTTCCCGACCTCTATTTGCTATGAACCTTATTTCCAGAAATTACATGGATTGATATTATGTTTAGACCCAAAAACTATTTAAAAATACGTTGGCATCATCAATTTAAACCCCGTTCAATCCGACCCAAATTCTGGACAACCCTCTCACATAAAATCATAACAAACCCCTAACCCTTTTACGCCCTAATCGACCCCTAACTAATTTCTAGGGTTTTTCCAAATTTAATGAATTATAATTAGTGTTCCAATACTGATTTTAATGGCCATGTTTAGGGCTTGGTCGATTAGGTCAAAACAAAAAACAAGCACGGGTCGACATAACAATTAACAAGGTTGTATGCGGCGTTAATCTTTATTATTCATGTGTATATATATACTTAACGAATCAACAACAACCTATACATGATCTTAACAGTTTGTAAAGCATGATTTTAATTAGGTTTAACATAGTTTTAGGTTCTTATAAACATAACAATTCATGGTGACTAGAATATCGACAAGATGAATTGGTATGTGGTACCTCTAGGGGCTGATTAACGAAGCACAAAACAAAGACAAGAACAAATGATTGCCAAGCTTTTATGTATGCTGATGACTTCTCGGGAGTGGAAAAAACTGGTGTTGCAATAGCAAAGTTTTTGCTCGGAGCTATAGAAAATATAGGACCAAGCAACGTCCCTACAAGTTGTAACAGAACAATGCCGCCAATTGCAAAGCGGTAGTGGAGAGATCAGCAGTATATAAGCACATTTTTTGGTCTCCATGTTGTGTACACGCCTTGAATCTAATTTTCAAAGATTTTGCTAAAGAATTTCCTTGGTTGATGTATGTTTATAAAAAAGGAAAAATGATTGTGATATTTTATAAACCACAGCCATGCTTTAGCAATTTTTAGAGCCAATTCAACTCTTGAATTGTTGAAAGTAGCAAAGACCAGATTTGCATCTCATTATATATTGTTAAAAAGGCTAAAGATTTGTAGAGAAGCTTTAGCTACTACAATTGCACTTAATGCATGGAGGGAATGGGTGAAATAAGGGGATGAAAACACAAGAAAAATTGGTCATGAAGTTGTTGAAACCGTAAACAGTGAATCCTTTTGGGATGAAATTGATCAAATTCTTGCAATAACAAAACCAATATTTTTGTTGATTAAATTTTGTGATGGGGAGGGTACAAGGATGGGTGAGATATATGAGAGAATGGACAACATGCTCGGGGAGATCAAAGATGTTATGAAAGATAACGTTTATGGAATGTATTACCCCGAAGTTGAGTCGATAGTCTTGGCTAGATGGGAGAAAATGACAATCCCATTACATTATCTAGCAAAATTAGCACCTGGTGGAATTGCAAGAAAAGCTCCTAACCTGGACAAAGAAGTGATGAAGGGTGTCATTGATTATTTTGTAAGAATAGCTGAAAATAAAGAAGAAGAAAAAATGTTAAGAGCACAATTTGCAACTTTTGCCATGAAAAGGGGATTGTATGCTTTACCAACGGCTCAAGTAGATGCGGTAACTATGGATGCAATTGACTGGTGGGCAACATATGGTTCCGAAACTCCCGAATTAGCTGAGATTGCCAAAAAATATCACAACCAATTAGTAGTTCTTCTGCAGAAAGGAACTGGAGTACCTACTCATTTATTCTTAGCGTGAAGCGGAACCGGTTAAACAACAAAAGGGCCTACAAGTTGGTTTATATACATTCAAATATTCGTCTACAATCACGGTTTTCAGATTCTTACAAGGAAGGGCCACAAAAGAAATGGGATATGACTCCGGAATAGAATTACATAGAAGGACCAAGTTCGAGATTGGAAGAAATGGAATGGGAAAATCTGGATGAAGATGAACTATGAAGAGTTGTTGTTTTTCAGTTGTTGTTTTTGTTTACAATCATGTTTACTGTTATGAAGAGTTGACCTTTCAATCAGTTGTTGTTTCCATTGTTTCAAAGTCATTCATATTATTGGAAACTAATATTATGAAGAGTTGTTGTTTTTCAGTTGTTGTTAGTAATGTTTCAAAGTCATTCATATTAATATTGGAAACTAATACTATTACATATTGGGTACACCGTATCATGTTATATGGTACATCGTACTGAAGCGATCCGAAATGAGGCTACCCCCAAGCGTATCGAATTATAGAAAGCCGCGATCTGCGTTCCCGATCCTCGTTCCCGTACCGGAGCGTACCACAATCTATGTGACATTGGTTGTTCCAGTCATTGTACATCCTAATACAATACAATTTGTGTCAGCAGGCATTAGTGTTTTTCGCAAAATTACATTAAGACAACATAATAATCATATGATGAATACTATTTTTTAAACATGTATTTATCTGTAAGCTTAAAATGTTGTAAGTTTAGAAATTGAATCATATGATGAATAGTATTTTTTCACACGATTTTTAATAATAAAAATCTTTTTAATTTAGGCGAGTAATATTTATTAAGATATATTCTTCCTAAACATGTGTTTATCTCTAACCTTGATGTGTTTTAACTTTAGAAGTTTAGCTCAACCAAAAATAATAATAATACACATCTTTGGAAAACATATGGACCATTGTTAGTTTCAATTGTATATATCATGTGACAAAGCATGATTACCAAGCTAATTAATACATAAGAACCTATATATTTGACAACTGTGTTGTTCTTCCAACGTTTGTTACTAAAAATGGAATACAGCCATTTTGTCATGCTATGTTTGATGTCGGTTAATTTTGAATTCACTCGTGCATGTTAGAAAACATGATTAGTTAAATTTGGTTTTTATTAACTCAACTACAATATCACTTGAAGCTAATGTTAGCATTCGTGTAAGTTTCACATAAACGGTGACATCAGCCTTTTTACTATTAGACGATAAATATGGCCCAAGACGTTTGGGTCCATTAGGTTTCATGCTATGTGTATATATTGTTTATGTACAATACAACAACGATATTTAAAATTAAATAGGAGTATCATGGAAGAGACAGAAGGAAAGCTACCTTCATCGGTGGAGTCAGTTATCTCCAACGACGACCTTTTAACCGAAATCTTAGTCAGGTTACCTGTTCTTTCACTTGTTTTGTTTAAATCTGTATCGAAACACTGGCTATCTCTTATCAAAGACGCTAACGTCACTTTTCTCCGTAACCTCGACCTGCTTTCTGGTCTCATTCTCAAAAAGTATTCACCCAAATATGATATCAGTTTTGATTTTGTGCTGTTGGATATCCGCATTCCAATCTGCAGATCTTACTTACTCACCACCAAACAGAAAACTGTTAATATTTTGGATTCGTGCAATGGTTTGCTTTTATGTAGTACATTGTTTGGGAAGTTATCTATACTACAGTAAAACCTCTATAAATTAATACTCGATAAACTAATAACCTCGATAAAATTAATAATTTGTCAAGTCCCAACTTGGGACCAGTATAAATTTGGACTCCAATCGATAAAATAATAAGATAATAATTTTTTTGAAACCCCGGTGTATATATATTGGTCCTAATGAAACTATAAATTAATAATTACTAAAAATATCCACATATATATAAAGGTCATACGTAATTGAAACTTGCACAAATTCAATTAAAGACATGCGTAATTGGAATTTGTCTCAACGAAGCTAACTTTTTACTTATTAAAAAATAATGAACTTGACAAATTAAACAAATTTGTGAATGTAATTTATAAAATGTTAATTGAAACTTGTTTTTTAATTTATTTTTCATTTCTAACTATTATACATTGTAACTAATAAATATTGGACTTGGAAATTTAAAGGTTATACGTAACACCTCTTTAAATTAATAAATTATTAATTTATCAATATAATAATATCTCGCTAAATTAATAAAATATCTTGGTCCCAACTCTATTAATTTATAGAGGTTTTACTGTATATTATAAAGCATTTGGGACATTCCTAAAAAGGAAGGCTTAAAAAATTAAGATTCAACACTTGCTAATAATGGAAAATTTTAATAAGTACATCTATAATAGCATTTGTTGCAACACTTTAAAGCACTTTTTTTAGACATGTTTTTTCAAAAAAAATAATAAAAAAATACAAAGTAATTTATTATAAGAAAAAAAAAAACCGTCCATAACAATAAATACCCAATAAATATTACTTTTAAAACACCCCTAATATGAAAAATACTTGTTATTATACATATTGTACAAACTAATAAAACACACAAATCTTCATGAAATTTATATGTAAACAAGTTCATGGTACATATGGTTTTAAAAAACGGACCGGGCCAACGGGTTCAACCGGGAACCGGAGTCACCACCGGTTCGGCTAGCTCATAAAAGTCGTCGAAGGCGATATTGTTAAATCAATAGAGTTTAAAATGCATACTAAAATACAACGTTCAAAAATATTATTAAATCGCAAGAGTGCTTGAGAATCAACATATGCGCCTTTTGGAATTTTTTAATAAATCTTACCGTAAAACTAAAACTTTGTTTTATAAAACACGACGATTTTTCAAAACAAAGGATGCAAAGGTGCAAAGTGCTAAGTGCTAATTATATATATTATATGTATATATATCAATATTAATAATTATACTCTTTAAAGTAACCCACATGATTTATTGAATATTTATTTTTTACTTTATCTTTATAAGTAATATTTTACTTGTATCATCCATCTATGTGAGACAAATTTAACAAACATTATTTAAACATTATTTTTGAGAACTAAATTTTCTTAGTATAATGTAACTGATTTATAAAAGTCGCTATGATGTTATTATTTAATGATAACTTATGACTACGGGCTGTCAACTACTTTTATCTCATACATTTACAATATACCTACTACCAACTCATTATTGTCACCACATCACGTGGATAATCTACAATTTTCATATGAAAATTTTTGTTTTTGCATAACAGTATTCAAAACCAAAATTATCGTCGTTCGTATATCTATTGTATTGTAAAATATAGATCTAAAAAAATATTTCGCTGAATATTTTAATTGTATGGCGCCCTCCGCTGCAACGCGCGGGTACCCTGCTAGTATGTGTGCAATCCATCCATTACTAATATGTTTACGGCCCTACCAGAACCCGATAATGTGACACGTTATAACAATTTTTCTGTGGTTGATTCGAAAATGGCTTTTGATCCTACTAAATCACCTCACTATTATAAAGTTATTTATCGTGAACCTTTTGAAGAATGGGTTCGAATACACACTTACTCTTCAGAAACGGGAAAATGGAGTCTTTGTGGGCATCAATTTCCCAAAGTGTGTTTATATTGTTTTTACAAAGGCGTTTATTGGAATGATGCCATTTATTGGCTAAATGGTGGGGACAAGCTTTTCAAGTTAGATATCATGAATGAGCATCCGGTTTTAACAGCCTTGCAAACCCCTTTAACCTTTGATAGGAATGAATGTTGGCTGTTTGAGTCTCGTGGTTGTTTGCTTCTTGTTGGTAAGGATGATGCTCATTCCCAACATTTTACTATTTATGAGAAGGGGAACGTGTATTCTGAATGGTCAGTGAAGTACGTCGTTAATCTTGATGACATTATAAAGCCGTTTCCCAAAAGGTGGAGTTTTCAAGAACTTATTTATTGTATTGTTTTGGGAGAAAGAGAAGAAGAATCTTTTCT
The DNA here is from genome assembly GCA_022545495.1 of Chrysanthemum lavandulifolium. NCBI lineage: Eukaryota > Viridiplantae > Streptophyta > Magnoliopsida > Asterales > Asteraceae > Chrysanthemum > Chrysanthemum lavandulifolium. The sequence goes on from CM040244.1 coordinate 283,035,558, forward strand.
TGTGATGGAACTAGATAAAAAGGTTGTACAATACAAAATCGTGTCAAAGACTCTCACCACAATCTCTGATTTGGGACCAAATGAAGATCTTCTTCAATGCTTTCAGTTCATTCCATCTTTTGCTACTGTGTGATTCAGCTTTCTGTTATAGGTATGATTACGTAACTTCGTGCTCAGTTATAGCGGTACTCTGCAATTACTTAGCTATCTCATTGCTCGATTTGTTCTCTTGATTTATTTGGTTAAACTCTATTTTGATAACAGAATGTTTGGAGAGTATTGAACACTAATTGCTCTGTTATAATGCCCATTAACAATTGTGTACAAAGATATGGATGCAGTATACAAGTTCAAGTTTTAAACTATTATTGTTTATCAGGATGTTAATGTAGATCCTCTAAGAATAAAGAAGCATGCTAACGTAGTAAGTTTTGGAATTAACTTTGTCTTTGGTAAATAGTAGCACGTTATTTAGTTATTAAGAATTATGATGTGGGTCACAAAATGCCCCTCTTCACCCCAGTCAAATGCAGCCAACATAAAAAACCACAAGACAACATATCATTTGTGATGTCTTAAGCTCAAAACAGCAAGTTGGTGTAATGCCTGCTACTTAAAGAGGTGTTTGGTATATGAGTGTGGGAATGGATTCATTCCCATACAAAGCTGTTGTTAAGTGTTTGGTCAGAGCTGTGTTTGGCATGAATGTCAGAGATAGTTTGTTTGCTGTTTTGTCCGATGTCAGTCAAAGACAAGTTAGTGTTGTCTGATATCTGTCAAGTATTGGTTTGCTAGCTGTATTCTGATTGAGCCTGTTCAATCATTTATTTTTATGATTGTAATCAGTTTTGATTCTAATATAAATCACCTTTGCACAAAAATAAAAACTACTCTGCCTCTCACATTCTACCCTTCTCCCTTTCATATTCGTTCTCTCCCGTACTCATCACAGCAAGTTTGTCTTTGTCGATCTCATTTCGTCTCCCATGATCTTCGTTTCTCCCTTCCTGAGTTTGTCTTCATTGTTATTTTGTTTTGTTTAGTTATGGTTTTGTGCATCTAATAAACTATCTAAATAATATTTGAGAAATACACTGGTGTTGGGTTTGTATATGTCATTAAAAAACTGAATAGCAATCTATAAGGAATAAATATATGAGCGATCATATCAACGCCCCCTAAGATTTCAACCCTATTATTATACCCAAAACTATACTGATTTCCTTGTGCATAGCAAACGCCCCCTAAGATTTCCTGGTTGGTGAGAAAAATGTGAATATTGTAGTATCTATGACATGATGATTGAGTTTCTCTATTTGATCCTCCGGTCACTCTTTGAGTATCAAATAAACACCCTTTGACAGTAAAAATGAGCAGCTAAAGTTGAAAAAGAATTTTTTGAAATTGAGAAGTGCCTGCAAATTTTTTCCAGTTCTGAGTTTCCTGTTAAAGATAAAGTATGAATGTAGAAGTATCATCTTAATGTTTTATTAAGATTGACTTTTCGTTGAACAATTGTATTACAAATGTCACTAAAAGTTATGAACTGCCATGTACTAAGCTTATTTTTTCCACATGCCTTTCAGGTTTTGAACATCATGCGGTAGAGGAAAAGAGACCTGTCATCTATGGAATTTAGTTAATTTTTTTAGTAAATGACAGCAACTTTGATGCAGAAAATATTTATTAAAAGTTGTAACTCAGAGAGTTAAAAGAGAAAACCGAGTATTCCTCGTTATTGTTCGTTTGCAGACCATTATTGTAGTGTATTGTTTTTCTCTCCTTTTGGTTTCTTTTTTACCTCAAAGTATAATTTCGTTCTCAAGTATAATTTCGTTCCTCATTATGTATGCCACATCTCGATCTAGTTACTAATAAGATATCAAAATGATGTCTGAGATAAAGTAGTACACACAACAACTGACCTTATAAACAAAGCTACAAAATTTAGTAACACAAGGTTGAATTTCATGATGCAATGTTAACTTGGATCATGAAGTTGCGTTTAATTAGTGGAACTAAATGTATACACGCTAATTAGGAGAAAATGCCGTTAGATTTGGTGATGCACCAAAAGGTTCCTGAAAGTTGTGATGAGGCTGTTAAGTAGTGTTGTTGAGTACTATGCGGTCCGCCGAAAAGGAGCACAAATAGATAGCAATGTTGCTGTACGTATGTGAACAAGGGCCGAATTGCCAGTAATTCACATAGCTCTTAGAAAGTCTTCGTGAGGATATTGTATTCTGTAAGCAACCTGGGCTACTAGAGTACGATTTTAGATGAATACGGATGATGTGTGATTAAAGATATCTTCCTCCTGATATTCCAAATCAACATTTGCCATTCGAGCTTGCGAAATAGGACCTCTGTCTCTATGGTCATTGTGTTAACTAGTTTATCCTTAAACTGCAGAAGTTCTACCTCCACCCTAGTTGGACCTTTGGTCGTTGTGTAAACTGTTTTAAATTTGTTGTAGGTGAATTTGTTGTCGTAAGAAAAATACTAGTATTAAGAATGGTTAAATGGGTTGTCTTCTCGAGTAAAACACACCGTTTTTCCCTTTCACAGTGGTGATAAGAGCACCTATTGCCACTTGAGCCATTAGCACACCATTGGGGATTTATAAAGGCGCAGCGACATTGTTCAATATGTTGCGAGTCACTAGTTTAACTTTTAAAATGATGGCGATAATGTTAGCTATTAAATAACATGTACTTTAAACTATTCATATGATAAAGTTCAATTAAGCAATCCAAAAGTCAGAGTAAATTACAAACTTTGTAATTGTGGTTTTCACGCGATCGCACTTTTTGTCTTTTTTACAAGACAATTACATTAGCCGTCCCTGAACTTATAAATTCTTGCAAGTTTTGTCCTTTCGACTAAGAATGTAATTTTGAAAAATCTTCTGAAAGTTTCAAAATCTTCTGCAAGTTTAGTCTCAAAAACACAAAATAAACACCTTTTGAAATATCAAATCATGGGCTGTGACCAACGAAGAAGACAATCACAAGAGTAACATTACGATGTTTTTTTTGGTGCAAAAGGGTGAACTTATATTAATATCAAACCATGTTAAACAAAATCTAAGCAGGACATGCCCAGCCAGAAATACAACAACATACAAGTAAGACACATTGAGAGGCGTCATTGGACATTACGATGTTGGACACATGTAGCTTAAACATTAGAAAACATGACATGTACAATCTACGGATGATGTTAAATTTAGTTTTTGTTAACTCAACTACAATATCACTTGAAGCCAATGTTAGCCTTCGAGTAAGCTTAATGAAGAAAATAAAAACAAATGGAAATGCTTTTGCCAATGAATTCGAAGAGAGAAGAAGCATGAAACTTAGGTGAAAAAGATCCCGTCTTGCGATAGCAGTGACATCAACCTTTTACTATTAGACAATAATAAATATGGCCCAAGCCTAATTGTGGGTTTGGGTCCATTAGGTTTCATGCTATGTGTATATATTGTTACATACAATACAACAACGAGATTTTAAATTAGCCGACAAATCATTGGAACCATGGAAGTAGATCTCTCTGCAGGAACGCAGCTAGTCTACATGTTCCCTGATATGGTTCTAAGTAATAGGAGTATCATGGAAGAGACAGCAGGAAAGCTACCTTCGTCTGTGCAGACGGTTATCTCCAACGACGACCTTTTAACCGAAATCTTAGTCAGGCTACCTGTTCTTTCACTTGTTTTGTTTAAATCCGTATCAAACACTGGCTATCTCTTATCAAAGGCGCTAATGTCACTTTTCGCCAGAACCTCGACCGGTTTCTGGTCTCTTTCTTCAAAAGTGTTCCCCATACAAAAACATTATATTTCATACTATTATTTTTTGCCGTTGGATATCCGCATTCCGATCTGCAAAGCTTCCTTACTCGACACCAAATTCACTTTTGGCCATAAGAGTAATGAACATGTTGAGATTTTGGATTCGTGCAATGGTTTGCATTTATGTAGTACATTTTCTGGGAAGTTTTATGTGTACAATCCATCAATTACTAATATGTTTACGGCCATACCAGAACCCGATAATGTGACACGTTTTAACATTTTTTCTGGGGGTGGTTTGAAAATGGCTTTTGATCCTATTAAATCACCTCACTATAAAGTTATTTATAGTAAAATAGTGCGTGGTGATCCTGTTGAACTTTCGGTTCGAATACACACTTACTCTTCAGAAAAGGGCAATTGGAGTGTTTGTGGGCATCAATTTCCCATGAGTTGTTTTATTAGGTTTAGGTGTGGAGTTTATTGGAATGATGCCATTTATTGGCTAAATGGTGAGGGTAAGTTTTTCAAGTTAGATATCATGATTGAGCATCCGGTTTTAACAGACTTACAAACCCCTTTAACCTTTGATAGGAATGAATGTAGACTGTTTGAGTCTCGTGGTTGTTTGCTTCTTGTTGGTAAGGATGATAGTCATTCCCGACATTTTACTATTTATGAGAAGGGGAATGTACATTCTGAATGGTCAATGAAGTACATCGTTAATCTTGATGACATTATAAAGCCGTTTCCCGAATGGTGGAGTATTGAAGAATATATTTATTGTATTGTTTTGGGAGAAAGAGAAGAAGATTCTTTTCTTGTGATGCAACTAGATAAAAAGCTTGTAAAATACAAAATCGTGTCAAAGACTCTCAGCACAATCTCTGATTTGGGACCAAAGGAAGTTCGAATTAAGGGATGCTTTCAGTTCATTCCATCTTATGCTAATGTGTGATTCAGCTTTTTGTTTCAGGTATGATTTACGTAATTACGTGCTCAGTTATAGTGTTAACGCTGCAATTACTTAGCTATTCCATTGCTCGATTTATTCTCTTGATATATATGGTCAAACTCTATTTTGATAACAAAACGTTTGGAGAGTATTGAACACTAATTGCTCTGTTATGATGCCCATCAACAATTGTGTACAAAGATATGGATGCAGTATACAAGTTCAAGTTTTAAACTATTATTGTTTATCAGGATGTTAATGTAGATCCTCTAAGAATAAAGAAGCATGCTAACGTAGTAAGTTTTGGAATTAACTTTGTCTTTGGTAAATAGTAGCACGTTATTTAGTTATTAAGAATTATGATGTGGGTCACAAAATGCCCCTCTTCACCCCAGTCAAATGCAGCCAACATAAAAAACCACAAGACAACATATCATTTGTGATGTCTTAAGCTCAAAACAGCAAGTTGGTGTAATGCCTGCTACTTAAAGAGGTGTTTGGTATATGAGTGTGGGAATGGATTCATTCCCATACAAATCTGTTGTTAAGTGTTTGGTAAACAACCTTAAGATTTTCTGGTTGGTAAGAACATGTTAGAATTGATGGCGTGATGAGTTCTCTTGATTTATACAATGTAAATATTAATGTAGCATCTATGATGTGATGGTTGTTTCTCTATTTGATCCTTCTGTCACTCTTTGAGTATCGAATTATCACCCTTTGACAGTAAAAGTGAGCAGCACACGAAAGTTAAAAAGAATTTTTTGAATTGAGAAGCGCCTGCAAAATTTTTCCAGTTCTGAGTTTCCTGTTAAAGATAAAGTATGAATGTAGAAGTATCATCTTAATGTTTTATTAAGATTGACTTTTCGTTGAACAAGTGTATTACAAATGTCAATAAAAGTTATGAACTGCCATGTACTAAGCTTATTTTTTCCACATGCCTTTCAGGTTTTGAACATCATGCGGTAGAGGAAAAGAGACCTGTCATCTATGGAATTTTGTTAATTATCTTTAGTAAATGACAACAATTATGATGCAGAAAATATTTATTAAAAGTTGTAACTCAGAGAGTTAAAATAGAAAACCGAGTATTCCTCGTTATTGTTCGTTTGCAGACCATTATTGTAGTGTATTGTTTTTCTCTCCTTTTGGTTTCTTTTTTACCTCAGTATAATTTCGTTCCTCATTATGTATGCCACTTCTCGATCTAGTTACTAATAAGATATCAAAATGATGTCTGAGATAAAGTAGTACACACAACAACAGACCTTATAAACAAAGCTACAAAATTTAGTAACACAAGGTTGAATTTCATGATGCAATGTTAACTTGGATCATGAAGTTGCGTTTAATTAGTGGAACTAAATGTATACACGCTAATTAGGAGAACATGCCGTTAGATTTGGTGATGCACCAAAAGGTTCCTGAAAGTTGTGATGAGGCTGTTAAGTAGTGTTGTTGAGTACTATGCGGTCAGCCGAAAAGGAGCACAAATAGATAGAAATGTTGCTGTACGTATGTGAACAAGGGCCGAATTGCCAGTAATTCACATAGCTCTTAGAAAGTCTTCGTGAGGATATTGTATACTGTAAGCAACCTGGGATACTAGAGTACGATTTTAGATGAATACGGATGATGTGTGATTAAAGATATCTTCCTCCTGATATTCCAAATCAACATTTGCCATTCGAGCTTGCGAAATAGGACTTCTGTCTTTATGGTCATTGTGTTAACTAGTTTATCCTTAAACTGCAGAAGTTCTACCTCCACCCTAGTTGGACCTTTGGTCGTTGTGTAAACTGTTTTAAATTTGTTGTAGGTGAATTTGTTGTCGTAAGAAAAATACTAGTATTAAGAATGGTTAAATGGGTTGTCTTCTCGAGTAAGACACACCGTTTTTCCCTTTCACAGTGGTGATAAGAGCACCTATTGCCACTTGAGCCATTAGCACACCATTGGGGATTTATAAAGGCGCAGCGACATTGTTCAATATGTTGCGAGTCACTAGTTTAACTTTTAAAATGATGGCGATAATGTTAGCTATTAAATAACATGTACTTTAAACTATTCATATGATAAAGTTCAATTAAGCAATCCAAAAGTCAGAGTAAATTACAAACTTTGTAATTTTGGTTTTCACGCGATCGCACTTTTTGTCTTTTTTACAAGACAATTACATTAGCCGTCCCTGAACTTATAAATTCTTGCAAGCTTTGTCCTTTCGACTAAGAATGTAATTTTGAAAAATCTTCTGAAAGTTTCAAAATGTTCTGCAAGTTTAGTCTCAAAAACACAAAATAAACACCTTTTGAAATATCAAATCATGGGCTGTGACCAACGAAGAAGACAATCACAAGAGTAACATTACGATGTTTTTTTTGGTGCAAAAGGGTGAACTTATATTAATATCAAACCATGTTAAACAAAATCTAAGCAGGACATGCCCAGCCAGAAATACAACAACATACAAGTAAGACACATTGGACATTACGATGTTGGACACATGTAGCTTAAACATTAGAAAACATGACATGTACAATCTACGGATGATGTTAAATTTAGTTTTTGTTAACTCAACTACAATATCACTTGAAGCCAATGTTAGCCTTCGAGTAAGCTTAATGAAGAAAATAAAAAACAAATGGAAATGCTTTTGCCAATGAATTCGAAGAGAGAAGAACGCATGAAACTTAGGTGAAAAAGATCCCGTGCGCGAGTAACGGTGACATCAGCCTTTTTACTATTAGACAATAATAAATATGGCCCAAGCCTAATTGTGGGTTTGGGTCCATTAGGTTTCATGCTATGTGTATATATTGTTACATACAATACAACAACGAGATTTTAAATTAGCCGACAAATCATTGGAACCATGGAAGTAGATCTCTCTGCAGGAACGCAGCTAGTCTACATGTTCCCTGATATGGTTCTAAGTAATAGGAGTATCATGGAAGAGACAGCAGGAAAGCTACCTTCGTCTGTGCAGACGGTTATCTCCAACGACGACCTTTTAACCGAAATCTTAGTCAGGCTACCTGTTCTTTCACTTGTTTTGTTTAAATCCGTATCCAAACACTGGCTATCTCTTATCAAAGGCGCTAATGTCACTTTTCGCCAGAACCTCGACCCGGTTTCTGGTCTCTTTCTTCAAAAGTGTTCCCCATACAAAAAACATTATATTTCATACTATTATTTTTTGCCGTTGGATATCCGCATTCCGATCTGCAAAGCTTCCTTACTCGACACCAAATTCACTTTTGGCCATAAGAGTAATGAACATGTTGAGATTTTGGATTCGTGCAATGGTTTGCATTTATGTAGTACATTTTCTGGGAAGTTTTATGTGTACAATCCATCAATTACTAATATGTTTACGGCCATACCAGAACCCGATAATGTGACACGTTTTAACATTTTTTCTGGGGGTGGTTTGAAAATGGCTTTTGATCCTATTAAATCACCTCACTATAAAGTTATTTATGGTGAACCTTTTAAAGAATGGGTTCGAATACACACTTACTCTTCAGAAAAGGGCAATTGGAGTTTTGTGGGCATCAATTTCCCATGCATTGTTTTACGAGTATTAGGTTTAGGTGTGGAGTTTATTGGAATGATGCCATTTATTGGCTAAATGGTGAGGGTAAGTTTTCAAGTTAGATATCATGAATGAGCATCCGGTTTTAACAGCCTTACAAACCCCTTTAACCTTAGATAGGAAGGAATGTAGGCTGTTTGAGTCTCATGGTTGTTTGCTCCTTGTTGATGAGGGTGATGCTCATTCCCAACATTTTACTATTTATGAGAAGGGGCGTGTATTCTGAATGGTCAATGAAGTACATCGTTCATCTTGATGACATTATAAAGCCGTCTCACAATTGGTGGAGTATTCAAGATCTTATTTATTGTATTGTTTTGGGAGAAACAGAAGAAGATTATTTTCTTGTGATGCAACTAGATAAAAAGGTTGTAAAATACAAAATCGTGTCAAAGACTCTCAGCACAATCTCTGATTTGGGACCAAAGGAAGTTCTTAAGGGATGCTTTCAGTTCATTCCATCTTATGCTAATGTGTGATTCAGCTTTCTGTTTCAGGTATGATTTACGTAATTACGTGCTCACTTATAGTGTTAACGTTGCAATTACTTAGCTATCTCATTGCTTGATTTGTTCTCTTGATTTATATGGTCAGACTCTATTTTGACAAAAGAACATTTGGAGTAGAGGTGGCAAATGGGTCGGGTCGGGTCGGTTTGGGTCATGGGTCAAATGGTTTATGGGTCAAATGGGTCATGGGTCAAACGGGTCATACTATAAGAATGGGTTGAATGGGTCATGGGTCAAGCGGGTTGGGTCGGATTGGGTCGGGTTACTCGTTACATTTCCACCGTAATCATGCTACTATAGTATGTTTCGTCCATTTCATCCGTTTTTACGTTTTCGTCATTTTTACGTTTCGTCAATTTTTACGTTTTCATCCGTTTTGCGCGTTTTCGTCCATTTTTTACATTTTCGTCCGTTTTTACGTTTCGTCCGTTTTTACGTTTTCATCTTTTTTGCGCGTTTTCGTCCGTTTTTACGTTTCGTCCGTTTTGTGCGTTTTCATCCACGTTTTCGTTCGTTTTTCGTTTTCATCTGTTTTGCGTTTTCATCCATTTTTACGTTTTCGTCCGTTTTCGTTTTCGTCCGTTTTTGCGTTTTCGTCCGTTCTTTACGTTTTCAACCGTTTTGCGTTTTCCTCCATTTTTACGTTTCGGCATTTTTTACGTTTTCATGTATTGTTTTTGCGCGTTTTGTCCATTTTTAATGTTTCGCCCGTTTTGCGCGTTTTCGTCCGTTTTTATGTTTTCGTCGATTTTTCGTTTTCATTTTTTTGCGTTTTCGTCCGTTTTTTTACGTTTCATCCGTTTTGCGGCGTTTTCACCCGTTTTTCGTTTTGCCCTTTTTACGTTTTCATCCGTTTTGCGCGTTTTCATCCGTTTTACGTTTTAAATACATTTTTGCGCGTTTTGTTCGTAAAA